>UELV01150822.1:2390-17921 GCA_900490015.1 Megastigmus stigmatizans
ACACGCGGGCGCGGCACGAGGGTCGGTCTCGCTTGGTTGTCGTCGTCACGTAAAGAAGAAAGTCAGTTGCTACGAAAGAACAAGTAAGATAGAGAAAGGCAGAGAGAGAGAGAGAGAGAGAGAGAGAGAGAGAGAGAGGAGGCACGAGCTGGTGCACGCCAGTGATATTACGTAGAAACGCATGAACTTTGATATATTCGAGGGGCCCTCATGACAGGCGCCATACTGCGGCAAGTATCCGAACTATACGTGACCTGCAACTTTCCCCTAACACCTTTGCAGCCTCTCTCTCTCTCTCTCTCTCTCTCTCTCTCTCTCTCTCTCTCTCTCTCTCTCTTTCTCTCTCCATTCGCTTATATGGCTCTAGCACGTTCGATTGTAAATGAGCCGATTTCTCTGTCCCTCTCCCCATTTTTGACTTTTCGCACTTTGTGAAATATGCCGACATGTTTCAGCTTCTACACCGGTAAAACGTACATGATTTTTCGTCGTAAAACTTCTCAGCTCATATAAGTAAAAATCACATTTATGTCTTCAGTATATAGTGTCGAGTGAATTTTTTATTTCTCCTATTCTTTCCCCCTCCACCGAAGAAGAAATAGCTCGATGTAATATCAATTTTTAAATCACAATAATGTCGTTTAGTTCTATTCGTTATTAATTCAGTCATATATATTAAACGACGATTCGTGTCTGCGGAGCGCGATCTGTGATAACGAAAACTATTCAAGCCCATAACAAAGCTCCCGTGCGCGCCGCAGCTCATATAAAACAGATATTTACGTTTTTCACTCTAGAACGTTTCATCACCGCTGCGGTAAAAATGGCAAGCATCAGAAGAGATAGAAAGAGTGAGAGAGAGAGAGAGAGAGAGAAAGGGAAGAGGTGAAACCAAAACAGAGAGGAAAAGCGCTTAGGCAAGAAGTACTCGCGGAATCGAGGTAAAGAAGCAGCAGCAGCAGCGAAACCCTCACGCGAGAAGTAAAGGAAGAAGAAAAGCGACGCGGAAACTTCGCTCGCTCCGTGAAGTAAAGGCGTGAGAATTCGCGACGTGGGCGAACATAGAGCGGGGGACGGAGAGGGTGAGAAGAAGCAGCGGCAGCGGTGGTGGCAGCGGAAGGCGGAAAACAACGGAAAATAAAGCAGCGAAAGAATCGTCGCTCGCTAGAAAAAGAATGAGGGCGCTGTCAGCTGGTGGAAATTATTCTGATTATGCTAATTCCGGTTCTGTTCCACTCCTTTAACCTCCCTGCCGCCTGCTCCTCCCACTCCCACTCTCTCTCTCTCTCTCTCTCTCTATCTTTCAACCCATAGCCCATTCGGCCTCTCCCTGCCACTGCTGCTACTGCTGCTGCTGCTGTCTGCGCCATCTTTCATGCCACAATATTTATAATATAGGGGTTGCTGAGCAGTTTCAAACTCTTTTTGGCTCGCTGGCGTCTCTCTTTCTCTTTTCTCTTACTCGCTCGCTTTCTCTCACCCCATCTATATACACTCGCAAGCACACCTAATGCTCAATTGGATTTCTATAGGGAGAACTGCGAGGTGCAGGAAACGAACCAAGACCGCGAGTACGCTCCCGCTAACGCTTTTTACACATCTTAATCGCTATGAGCACATCTCGCACAAACAAAATGCTTAAGGCTGTGTGGTGTGTACATGCACGTTCCCTCTGCTCGAACTGAAAGTGAGGTATGAGCCTGACGCAAGTATACTTGCACTATACACAACCTTAAAAGTTTTGTTTATGTGAAAATGTGCTCATAACGAATACCTGGTTAGGTGGCCTGTATGAATTTGAAGGGCATCCATTCGAGAAAATGGAATAGTTATCATCATAATCACAAATTTATTGAGTTCTAAAAAGATATACTGATGCTGGAAGTTTGCAGTTTTATACGTATATCTGAGCGTGGCAGGTCTCATGATACTATTAATTTTAAAGTTGGCAGTGATTCGGATAGGTAATAAAGTAAAAGGAAAAGGAAGGATAAAATGAAAAATTAACAGAGCGTTTTTGGATCTGTCTTGTAATCACCGTTACTTCAAACAGTAATTCACTTCAAGAAATATTGTTTGTTTTTTAGAATGCGCAAAGTGAGTTAAATTTTAACATAATTAAGGCAAGAAAGGTATATTTTCTTTGACCGTTACCTATATTCTACAATGGACGGTTTCACGTGATAAATCGATATCGGCAAAAATGGTTAGTTTACTTAAGAAGGCACAGGTACTATAAGGCGAATGAAGCTCAAACAGTAAGCAATGGCAATATTGACGCTAGAAGTAGACATAATAGCAATTGTTGAGCCGCTGACATCGTGATCATCGTCTGACATTTGTTCGATAAAATTTACGATGTCAATAAATTCAAATTCATAGCCATGCATCCGACCCAATCATAATTCTAAATTTACATTGAAATTTACTTTTTATTAAAGTCGTACGCTCCCCGCTCATGCAAAACGATTATGCGGTCCCGAAATGCCTCGTTAAAAATACTTACGAAGCAATGAAAACAATGCGTAACTTTTAAGCGGGTCTACATCTCGCCGTTATAGCCAACCCCTTTCCTTTAGTTCGAGATATCCAGGGCGATTCTCATCTTTCGTCGACGGTCTTGCAGCTTAATATAATATAATCATTTTTAATTGAGAGTAATTTCTATTTCTCGCTGATCTTTAATCTAGGATAAGTGAAGACTACTTCCCATATGTCTGGATTATTAAGAAAAATAATTAGCAATTTACATTTTTTTTTGTAGTTTCTGCAATATATTGACAAGTCGAGATATTGTATAAAATGTTTTAATTTGCATGAACTGTATTGATTTTTTCTTCTCTACTTATGGTTCTTGAGGCTACTGCGATCATGCACTTATGGGCGTTACAAATTATGAAGACTAAGAAAGGTAAATATGGACTAATGTGATCAGTGACGTATGGGTATTTGAACCGTGTACTTAAATTGCTATCCTATATTTGCAGTTTCTTTACAGGAAAAATGAGAAAATAAAGTAATCGCACTACATTACAACATTAGAGAATGAAAAGAAATTTTTCTGTAGACAAACCCTTGGAGAAGTTGTAAATATATTCTTAGTAGATATAAGTACCATAGTTTTACAATCCTCTAAATGTACGATGCCCAACTCTTGTATAAAAACTTATATACGTATCCTTGTCCTTGCACAATTACAAAAAAAAATCAATTATATATCAAAACTATACGATGAATATCGCTGCATTTCCGGCATATAATTCAGCAAATAACGAATTAAGTTTTCTCAGATTTTTGTATCGATTCATCTTATACATTGTTAGCTAACAATATGTAAATGTGCAAACACTGATTTACTAGCCTCTGCCGCCATAAGCGCAACGTTAAATATCGTGAAGAAGTATGATTTTGTAATCGGTATTATTCGCCAATTATGCAGTAAATTCGTTTCAAATTTTACTTAGATGTTTATTGGTAGTTAAATTTAATTTTCTCAACTTATTGAGTTTATCGGTGTTGTCATATTTGAATACACCACTTATGGATGCATAAAAAGCTAAGGAAATAATCATCAATTCTTTCCATAAGATTCAAGTACGCCATCTATCGACAAAAAAAACTTTAAATTCAAACTCAAAGCTCAAAATAATAGGTCACCAAAACGTTGTCAATGTAATCCCCAAATTTTTTGATAAAATAAAATTAGGAAATCATCCCGATTACGTAGTTTATAAACAATGGAATAAACGAAATTATTAACCCTATTCTTGTGTAAAATTTAATCCTGAACAACTTTTAGACCGAACTTTTTTTGATAAAATCAGCAGTTTGCAAGTAAATGATCAAAAACTAAAATAAGTGCTAATTTTGCAACTTATTTTGCAAATATCTCGGAATAAACGATTGTGATTGCGTAAATTTTATTCGATCAAAGCCAAATGTATCAGGCTCTGACCAGTCATTGGTACATTTAACTTACTTGAAATACTTGACGTACGCTTGCACTCACTAAAAGCAAGTGCAAGGCGCGATCGTCTTTCTCTCATCCGCGCGAAGGTGACGATCGAGTTAGCGACCAACCAGAATGCACCATGCTCTGGTCGATAGGGGTTATAAAGCAAGCTACTCGCTTGCGCTGCGAGAGCGATCGACAGACCGTCGGACCGTCGGGCCGTCAGACAACCGCCAGATATAAAACTGCGCTGACGCCCTTCGCGAAATCGCCAACCAGTCGCTCGCAAGACGAGCTCACTGCCGCCTCCTCAACTCTCACCAGGTAACTCAACGGCTCTCTGCCCTCGCCCTTGGCGACCTTCACGCTCGCTCGGGCAAAAGGGGCACGCTATGCTCAGCACAAAGCGAATCACCTCGCTCAGTGCGAAAGGGGACGACGACGTTGGCTTGCCCGTCGTCGTCAGCGTTCCGGGGAGTCACTTGAGGGCACCTGAGATTGAGCTTGGTCCGCAAGAGCTAACGTTCATTAACCGCCGTACTACACGCGTTCGTTCATTTCTTTCTACTATATTATTTATTTACTTTATCGAAAGTGCTCTCCGATTTAATATCTAAGTATAATTCGTGTCATTCATTTATTATAACCCACCGCCATCGCCAACCTTTGATTAAGCCTCGCGAGCTTACAACATACTTATATTTCTATAAAGTATTTTGAGAAAAAAAACTTTTTCATCACTATACAAATGAAGCTTCCTTTATGAGGCAGCAAAAAAGCGTATCCAGCTCCTCCATGAGCTAAACAGGCGCAAATCAGTATAAGGCACTGCACTAAAACGCGATAATCTATGGCGGCACTTGCTTCAACAGCCCCATTTAGCGCGTGACAAAAGGAACCAAAGCAATTAAACATACGCGCGCGCGACGTAGGTGGGCGTCCTCGCTCCCCCTGCGCGAGCGCGCGGACGCGAGCCCATACGCATCAATTAATCATCTCGCGACTGTATGATTTCCAGTTCAACTGTATACGCCACCATTGCTTTGGCCGTTTTCATTCTATTCTCGCTTCTCTCTCTCTCTCTCTCTCTCTCTCTCTCTCTCTCTCTCTCTCTCTCTCTTTTTCTCTCTCTCTCTCGTGCGGCCCTAAGCCAAATGCTCATTGTCGAAAGTGTGCGGACGAGCTTTGGCTTCTCCTGGGGGCCTTATTATCCCTCTTTACAAAGCTCTCATGAGCAACAGAAAGAAAGAGAGGGAGAGAGAGAGGGAAGGTAAAGTCGAGGTTCTCTTTACAGACAGGCAGCGCATAAACATGTCAGTCACTAGAAGGAAATCTCGCGCAAGTGGAGAGAAGCAGCGACTCGTTCATCCATCAACGCGCAGCTCTATGGTCTGTGCTTTTGGCTCTCTCGGTTATATGTGACACGTGAGAGACCGCTAAAAGCTCGCTAAGGATATTGTGTGAACGCGCCTGTGTACCTGTTTAGATGATACGTCTTTGAGAGTTTCAAGAAGCGACTGCTATACTCTCTCATTTCTCCGATATATGCTTTACCACTACTTTATATTATAATAAAAGTTTGCACTATTAGTCTATAACTTAATTTTAACTTTTAAAGTTCTTAAATGAATCTTTTTCGTATTTACCAAATATTTGTATAAACATAATTTAAGATGATGTCGGAGCTAAAAACGTTTTTGTCCATTCGATACCTTTTTTCTATTAATGGTGAAAATTAATATTTAGACTTGAGCTCTCTAGAGTTTGATATGATTTATCATTTTGTGTAAGATGAAGGTTTATCGTTTTTCTAATTCTGTGGAAATAGAAGCAGTCGAGGAAGGGGACGCTTCGACTTCCTCTCAAGAAAATGTATAAACTACTCTTTCTCTATTCATTTGAAAAATAAAAAAAAAATAAAAAAATAGGATTCGCACAAATCACATTTAATTGTCCAATAAAAACAACGGAATGATTCATCAGGCAATGGCGAGAAGGAGAGAGCGAAAAAAAAGAGAGGAGAAATTGGCGAAAAAAGACAGGCGAAGCTCTGAAAAAGAGGAAATGTCTAAGAGGGTGTGCGCAGGGCAAAGAAAAGAGCAGCGTCGCATCGCCGCGGGGACGTCGGAACTGTTTTGCAAGTTGACGTATGGTTCGGCGTGGAACGTCGTCGCTGAATCAGAGAGGATGAGAGCCTAAACGTGACGATAGTCTAAGACCACCGACACCCGGGGCTGTCTACCTTGCTGACGGCATTGTTGCCAGGGAAATCAGACGAAAAGGCGCGATAACTAACCGCATAATAAATGAACTGTTCAACGGGGGGATGTGCATCACACGCCTCTCTCTCTCTCTCTCTCTCTCTCTCTCTCTCTCTCTCCTCTCTCTCTCTCTCTTTTCGTCGTGAAGATAGGGCAGCAGCGTCGTCGTACGCGCCGGAATGTAGATGTTTCCGTGCCTCGACTTACAAGGATACCCTGAATCAGCTAAAAATGCTTGCCGACAAAATTTAAGAAATTTCCCGTGCTTTGACATCATTAGCGTCACGTCTCATTGAATATCGGCTTTAACTTTCGATTTTTTATTAACGCCCTTGCGCGCCTTAGCATTTTTTAAACACATTTGTGGCAAATAAATTCACTTCTAAAATGCCTATTAATCAAGTAATTTAATTTTTAACTCAGACCCACTTGTAGCACAAGTATTTAGCTCGTATTTTCTTGGTCTCTGAATTATCCTAACCAGGGGATAAATGAATTTTTCATCCCGTATTTTGATACTTTATACGCATAGAATCAGGCCGTATTATTTCTTTTATAATTTTTAAGATATGCCTATATACATATAAAACTTTAAGCGTCAATAACTTTTGAAATTATCACTTTAAAACAAAATTTAAAAAAACGTCCTACTTAATTATGGTTAGTTTCTTTGCCTATAGCTGATAAAAAATGTTATTCTCCAGTATACCTCGTTTTTGTTTCGTTTAAAAGTTATATAAGAGAAAAAATTTCGTTGCAACGAAGTACCACGTCAGTTGGCGCAGGGGGGTTAATAGCAGAAATATCGTATCTTTTTTCATAAATTGTGGCTCATATTTTGGACTGTGTTTTTATAATATTTGTACAACGTTATACAAGTTTCATTGGTTTAAGAAGTATTATAAAATTACAAATATTTTGCTTCTTTGATACCAAAAGATAGATTAAAAAAAAAAAAAATTGGTTCATACAATTTTGAAAACTCAATTTTATCTCGCAGTCTGCACTTTGATGAATGCATGTTCCTTGCAACTATATACTGCCAAGCTACATAGAAGCTAAAACATCTCGTATATACGAATTTCCCTTCACAGACGAAATGTATAAAAGTATAAAAAAGTGTCAGCAGCTCCTTTGAAAATTGATACCTGACACTTGCTGGTGGTGCGCACATGCACGTAGCTTCTCATCATCATCAAGCGACAGTAAAGATGGCGAGTCGCGCCATCAAGACTCTTGGGCCCCGGCCTCGTCGTCGTCGCTGGCAAAAGCCTCCCTCTCTCCCACTAATTCACTGATAAGAAAATACACTTGAAGCTCCTGGCGCCGCGCGCGCTCACACTTTTGCCACACCACCACGAAAATTCAATGCTGCTATATTGGACTCTGGTATCTCGGGGACTTTGTGAAAAAAGTATCGCATGGCTAGGCAGCCAACGCGCCACGTCCTAAGATCACTGTGACTTTCGGGTGATGCACCTGCACACAATGCAACCACCTACACATTTTTTTTAAAACGCTTCCGAGCAACAACCGTTCGTGATTCTCAAGGGAACCTTTGAGATTTTGTGCATTTTTTATACTAGTGCGTAAAATTCTGTTATATTTTTTAGGAAAACTTAAATCGTTTTTTGTAACGTACCACCATAAATAATATTTAAAATGTATAGGTAATGTATATACTATGCAACAATGAGTTACATTTAGACTACTTAGTTCGAGATAAAACAAAAATATGGAAAATTTATGTTGAGAATTATTATTAATGTGTCTTACTAATGATAAAAACTCAAAAATATTAAACTATTTTTAGAAAACTTTGTATCTCACAAAGGCCACCGAACAGCACTTACAACAACGGCCATTTAATGAAAATAAATGAAATTTACCTCCTCAAATAAATAATGAATTCACGAGTTACAAAGGCAGCGCGTGCAGACGCCTCGACGAAAAGGATAGAGAGTAAAAGGCCAAAAAAAAAGCAGAGCGAAGACTCTAGCGATCTTCTATTTAAAAGATTTATTAATCGCAGTGATATAGACCTTTTCCGGAGCGCCCTTGCACATAAAAAGCCTAAATCAAGCGCGTGATTCAGTGTCGAGGCAGCAGCAGCAGCAGCAGCAGCAGCAAAAAAAAGAGAAGAGAACAGAACGAGTCCGCGGTAGAGCTATTCGTCGTATGTAAATACGCAGCCCGCTCGCGTCCTCTCAAGAAAATAGACAGTAAAAAGGGAGCCGCTAAGCTCGTTCGACGTTATTATTTCATTCGTTGCAGCAGCCACGCGCGTACACACCGTGTATAATTCCCTAGCACGCGAGCGAACGAGAGAGCGAGAGAGCGAGAGAGCGAGAAAGCGAGAGAGAGAGAGAGAGAGAGAGAGAGAGAGAGAGAGAGAAAAGGCTAAAACCAAGTCTGGGAAATAATGGTCAACGTTTCCTCCTCGTATTATTTTTCGGGCCCTGGCAGCTCCGGAATTTACGGCGAGCGAATGGAAGCAGAAAATTAACGATTCCACGGCGGGCGCGCGCGCTTGCAAGGAAAAGAGGCGTCGGCGGTTAGAGAGGGAGAGAAAGAGAGAGAGAGAGAGAGAGAGAACGGCCGAGTTTTTCTTAGTGTTTTAATATAAATGCGAGCACGGGCTGGCTCGTGCACGCGCAACCGAGCTTTTGCAAGAGCCAGCGAATCGCGCGGAGGTTTGCTACTGCTGCTGCTGCTGCTGCTGGTGCTGTGCTAGGCGGTGGCGGTTGTTCGCGGCAGTTCGTGCCAAGCTAAATGAAGAATGAAGCTGAAATTATTTGTTGGAAAACAGTGAAACAGGATGTGGGAACGACACCGAATGGATTTACAGATTTGAGCGCTTTGCGACTCGGTGCGAGAGGGAGACGGAGAGCCTGCCTGCCTGCCTGCCTGCAGTATGCTTCGTGTTTAATGCGCACGAGCCGCGGGCTTTTTTTTTACCTCCTGACTCTGAATGCCAGCGATTAAATTGTATTGTGTAATGCCTTGAAGAAACTGTTAATTCTGGATGTCGACTCTTTATAATGAAAATGTTAGAATAATTACAAATCAGAGAAATACCAACCTCAAACTTGAAACGCAAATAATTTGATTCCATATTGAAATTATCCGAAGAGTTGAAAACAAATAAATGCAAAAGAGTTAAAATTCATGTTCATACCTGAAGGTTAAACTTCATACAAAAAGGTTTCATTTATTCGATGCGTCGGAAAGCTAATAATAAAGAAACTGTAAGTCTACTAGCTATAAAAAGTAAGTCTTTATTCTCTCCAAATCCACAATCAGGCACCTGATCTAACGAAATTAATTTCGAAAAAATCTGTATAAAGAAAATGAATAAACAAAAGTTTTATCTTCTCCAAATAAAATTTCGTTCCATTCTATTTCAATGTATAAAAGCGACTAAAAAAATCGTTTGCAACAAGGTAAATGAAACGGCGCTTCTTTATTTTCCGCAGTAAAAGTTGATTTGAGGCCGGTGCTATACGTCTTCCTCATTTTTTTCCCCCCTCTTTTTTTCCTATTCTCTGGGAAGCTCTTCTTTTCCATACTTGACTTGGTTCCTCGTGCGCGATATCACTCGGGGCATTGCTCATTACTCACAGCCCCGTTATCAGCCCGCGCTTGCCTTCCCACTAAGAGCCCATTGCAGATTTCTTCTTTACCGCGCGCGCGCGCACCACCGACCTCTATCGTGCCGATTTATTCTTGGCTTGCTTAGCTCATTTTACATGAACTTTAAAGGCAGTGCTGAAATGTGTATATATATTACCCGAAGAAAACCGCCACCACAAAATTAAAAGTAATGCTGCGTTTGTTAACCTTACTAGCTATTGTTAAACTGTGATAATTTTACTTTTGTCGTTTGTTAATTTTTCACAATGTGTCGTAGTTCTACGAATATACCAAAACTTCACGTGTTAATGTCCACAAACGCGATTTTGATAGTAGTGTTGACATTTCTAAGAGCTCCTTAATTACACGTGTTTATCAATTATTAACTCCGCTTTGTCTGTGATCCGTAATTTTCTGTATTTCCATCATCTGAATCAACTACTAAATAATAAATTGTAAAAACAAAAAGCTGCGATGCCCTCGTCGTTGGCTATCCGTCACGCAGCAGCGACTCGTGTGTGCGTGTCTATATCTTAAAAACTTTTCTTCTCTTATATAGCACACTTTCTCAGCGACGTGTATAAAAGTAACGCGAGAAGAAGAAGCTCGATTCGGCTTTCGGATGCCTCGCTACTCATTCACGGCTCGCTATCTTTCCCATTACCAGATTTCGTTAAAGCGCGTCTGAATCCTTGCTCTTCCTTTCCTCTTCTCTCTCTCTCTCTCTCTATCTTTTTTCACGCGGAGCAGTGGTGGTAGTAGTAGTAGTCGTCGTAGTAGTCGTCTTCGCCGTCGAAGGCTCTCGCCGATAGATCAATTGACAATGTTACTACTCTGAGGCTAAGTAAGAGAGAGCGAGGTAAAAGAAGAAGAAGAGGAAAGAAGAAGGAAGAAGAAGTGGTAAGGGGGAGAGGGCGGCATTACCAAGAGCGCGACGTTACCGCAAGGCCGTTATTTCCCTATCGCGGCGTATCACATTAAATTTACTGCGCCGTTGATAGGAAAGTGGAGCACGGCTGCTGGCGCTGCGGGATTATCGGCTTCGCTCGACTTGTCTTCCCTCGACAAATTCAATACCGAACCCCCCAGCGCCTCCCTCTCTCTCTCTCTCTTTCTCTCTCGATTTCCTCTCTTCACTGTGTGTACAGAGCCACGGCTATCCTGTGTGCGCGAGTGCGCCGGCTTTGTGAATTACGCTCGTAGTGAGTCTTAACGCTTTTATTTTAGGAGCACATTCCCGATTGTTCGGTTACTTTGTTTTATTTTCCTTCGACTCTTTCGATGGATTTCAAATTCCTAATATGCTCGTTTATTTCAAGAAAGTATACATTGAGAACAGATTTACAACTGAACATTAAAAATGGTAGAATACATATTCGGTACCTTAAATTCTTAAACTAAAATCCAATTGAAAAAAATACATAACCAGCTATTAGATTCCAATCACCGAAATATTCTCATCTTGCACATTGCCGAAGCAAAAGGGTAACGAAAAATTAATTCCCCTAAATGAAAAACCAACGTTAAAGATATCCCACGTGTGGTACATACGCGAGAAAGTAGAAAGCGGCTGTGCCTGATCAGACGGTTGTGTGTATATGGCCGATGAAACGCTCCTTCTCCTGGATCCACACGTCACGACGGTGCATCATTAGATGATCAGCGTGTACAGCAGCGTCGGCAGGTTCTCGTGGATTCTGATTACCCTTGAGGGGAAGGGGGGGGGATCTCTTGAATTACCGCCAGCGACGTGTAGCTGCCGCGTCATCGTTGCGCTCTCTTATCTGCAACCTCGAATTTCCTCGAGGTATCACTTTTTTTTGCTCTATGATTATGTGGAACGCACGGAAGTTTCTTTGCCGAGAAAGATACTATAAGATTATAGTATAGCGTACAGTGCTCAATTAAAATTCGTGATACCGCGAATTGTTCCCATTGAGTTGACTATATGGAACTGACTGCGCGGCAGAAAAATAGAAGTATAATTCGTGTTCTGTCTGGTAGCGGCAATTATTAAAAAAATATTGTGTTTTCACGAAGGTACTTATTAGCAGTGTATTCACGATGGCAAAGCGCATTCGGCAAAACAAAAATGTTCAATGCAACACACTAACTGACATTATTCGTACGCTTACAAACTCGAATGCTTATATACAAAATACAACATCTTTTAGTCTTTCGCGTGTCAAAATATTCATAAATATTGTGTCACTGAATACTCGTATGATAACAGCTTCGAACGCGTGTCGAATTGATTCGAAAAAGTTTTCGATACTCCGAAGTGAAACAGCATTTAAAACCAAGCCATCCTTTTATCAATCACATATACACAGAAACCCGTATCCTTGATGCTGCTCTATCAAAAAAAAGCTCCTAGAGCACACGTAACAAGAAGATGTTCCCTTTGCTCCGCATTTCTTTAATCCCACATTCAGCGGATTGTACAACCGGGAGCGCGAGACCCACACACCTACACATACATACAATTCTTTTGGATCGGCAGCACACAAGACGGAGGTTCCAAAGCTTTTCTCTCGAGCGCGCACCTACATTATACATACACACATCCGCCTACCTGTCTTCTTCTTACCTACCGTGGCGAGCGCTGCTGCTGCTGCTGCCACGGCCAAAGGGAGAAAAAAGAAAAGAGGAGCGCGCGGTGACGCGTCCGCTCCTCAAAAGGACCGTGAAACTTGATAAATGATTCCGGCTCCGCGGCAGCTCGGGCTGCAATCGTCTGCTGCTTCTTCTGCTGCTTTCTCGCGTAGTCCCTGCCAGCTGAATGTTTACAAATCTTTCGTAATAGGTGGCACAGCTCGAGCTCGTCTCCTGTATTATACACTTTTGTTTATTCTAAGCGTCCGGTCCCCATGTTTATTTATTATTAGCGTAGACGTGGCATATTGTTTATTTTGCAATTGATATACCTAAATATTATAATGTTATCGAAAGAATCATTCTGGCTAATTGTGAAATTGCGTTAAAACTATTTTTAGCCAGATTTTGTGAGTAAATTGAATTTTTCAGATTTTTTCTAGTTTGGAGATACGTATGAAAACAGCGCACCATTTAATTGACAGCTTGTTCAAGATTGGGCAATTTACTCCGTGATGTAGATCATTGTAAAGAATATTGTTTACTTGATAGACATAAAACGCTGTCGTTTGATTAGCTCGTTAACCTCAGAAACCAAACTCGTCAAATTTCTACTAAGGTTATAACAAAATTTGAATTTATTAAAATTTTGCGTAAATATAAAATAAATTCTCGATAACAAAATACGGGTATTGAAATTTTCATTCCAACAAACCATCCGGTGATTCTCTACGATTTAAAATTCTTAGGAACATTATCACTCAGCACGAGCAAAACAAACGTTGTCAATTATCAAGACTATCTGGCAGCACGGACAAGATAACCGTTGTCAAATATAGGGATAACAAATGACTCTTTTGTAATACACGCGAGTCGCAAAAAAACTCTCGCACGTGACGGACCACAAAAAGAAAGAGAGAGAGAGAGAGAGAGGGAAGAGAAGAAACGGTAATTGTGTGGGTGCTCATAGCCGCAGTGTTTAATGAATTTAATGCTCACGCTGGTTATCGCAATTACTAAGACTCGTGGCCCTAGCCATCCGCTTGGTGCTCGAGGTAGACTTTTGCTCCGAGACAAGAGCGATGATGCTCGGCGCCTGTTGCTCTCTCTCCCTCTCTCTCTTCATTTTGAGTAACCCATGGGCATGCACCATCTTCCATCTTCGTCCCTCTCGCCTTTTTTCGCCCTTCTCTCTCTCTCTCTCTCTCTCTCGACAGAGTCCATAGCGCTCCTCGGACCTTGACTTTGATCTTGAGCTCTCTTTCTGAGCGATGTTTCAAAGGTACACTGCAGCAACCTGCACGAGCTCAAGTACAGGAGGAGGAGGAGCCTGTGCTGCGGAGGAGCCTCCGCTCGGGGATCCGCACTTGACTAATCGAACGTCAAACGCTAATAAGCACGCACCGATTGCCTCGTCGGACCAATTTGAGATACATACGCGTCGTGTGAGAAGCGAGACGAAAGCATCTTTTACATTTTTTCCGTAACTTCATTTCTTTTTCTTTTCCCTTCTCCTCTCTCTCTCTCTCTCTCTCTCTCTATCTCCATGCTTTTCTGATTATTTTCTTTTTTGTGCCGAGTTTTATGATTATATTCGTTATATCTCTGTTTGGAGAAAACGGGTTAATGGACGAGTTAATTATAAAAAATCAATGAAGTTTCTGGAAAAACCTTGTTCAATTTTTTCAATGGAAAAAAGTTAACGGGGATTGTTCGGTGTTAATGTTGCAAAATTTTATTTGACATACGCATTAAACCCGATAATAGTAATAACAATAACAATAATAATAATAATAATATATGCAACGTAAATCATCAGGGAGTCGTTAACTAGTTTCACAGCAAAACAAACAATTACGACAATCGATTAAACGTCCAAGAAAACAGTCCGTGCGCCTCTTAGCAAACTGCCAACTCTGATAGCGTCGGACCATCGGTCCATGAGAAAAGAATGCCCTGCGGAGGTGCAACAGAACCACGCATAATACTCGCACGTCGCACGCATCACAGGGGCCCTTGATCGCGGCACTAAAAGAGCGCGGAGTTCCGCTACAATATTCTGCAGCCCTCGGGGTTTCGAAGTCCAGCACTTCTCTCTCGCTCGCCCATTTTTCGCGATTCCTCCCAAAGCCACGACTCGTGTGTGTGTCTCTAATTATATAATGACCGCGACCGCGTATGTGCTACATATATATGTACACACATGTATATGTATACTCACGCGTACCTTCTGCACCTTTAGATTATTATTCGAACCGCTACACGGATGGCGCGGTGAGAAGCCAACGCTCGGCTACGGCCGCATCCGTGACGTTTGACAAATAAGAAGCCAGACTCGAGCCGTATCATTACCAATCCTCTGCGCGCGGCGCGCGAGCGCGTGTGCGTTGGTTCACTCTTGGATTCGGCCGGTGCAGCACTTTAGTAGCGAGAGAGAGAGAGAGAGAGAGAGAGAGAGAGAGAGACGGACGTCGCCTCAAAAACTCCTTCGCCGATCTAATAACGTCGAGGACGCGCCGCCTCATTAGTCAAGTGCCAGAGAGCGAGAGAGAAAGAGAGAGAGAGAGAGAGAGAACAGGCTGGCAGCGGGATGAGCGGTAGGAAGGAGAGAAAGAGAGACAGAGGGCTAGACGATCCTGACTTTCTTCCAGAGAAGCTCTGACGGAGCTCACTAGTGGATGTCGGGAGAAGCTGGACGTTCTCAGCTCTTTTCTGTCCGTCCCGCTGAAATCGCCTTATGCTGTCCAAGCTGCTACGAGGACGTTTTTTGATTTTTTACTGGAAACTTTTTTTAGAACGATGGCATTTTAAACGTCATCAGTTTTTATGATACGAGAAGAGCAATGTTGATTTTGAGTGTCATAAAGAAAAGGGAATTATAAAGTGATTGACCATAGTTTTTTATAAGAAAAGTTCATAAATTATTACTTTTAAATATAAATCAAGCATTTTATTAGTCTTTAAAGGGAACAGCAAATTTTAGCATTTATTCTTGAAAAAATAAATTAATATTACTGACTATATAAACTTGTATAATTATATAATTGTATAATTATCAGGCTACATTTGAATTGTTTACTATATATATAT
>UELV01150830.1:0-12188 GCA_900490015.1 Megastigmus stigmatizans
GGCTGGGAGGAGGTGAGGGGGCACAGAGGAGACGGGGGTGGGAGTGGAGAGAGGTTACCAAGTACAGAGTCAAGTATCCACTCCAAAGAGTCGGCTGAGCTAATTAGCGCGTTGCCTAGGTAACCCATGGGCAAAGCCGCGCCACCGACGCACACCTCTTTACTACATATACATATATATGTATATATGTATATATATAAATGTATATATATATCGTATCTCTGTGCGCACTTTGCTTGAGTTTCTCTTTCTGTACCTACTCGTGCTCTCTTTACTCTTTTCTTTCTCTCTTACTCGGTTCGCCCTCGCCTATCTCCCGGGGATTTTTTAACTCCAGAAGAAGCACCAGTGGTGCACGCAGCGTCATATGAAATTAAGTGACTGAGTATATCCGTATACATTGGATCACTTATGAAACTATGATTAGCATAGAGATACAGGTTTGGAGATTGTATATTATTCAATGTGCTACGATATTACTTGAAAATGATAAGTGGGTAGGAATTTTACCAAGCAAATCTGTCAGAACGGTTAACTTTTATGAATTCGAATCAATGAAAATTACGAGCATTGATTATTCCGTGTAAATTTCTCTGATTTACATTAAAATAGCATTACTTATTCGCATTCGCGTGGAATACAGTGCATTCGAGACGTATATTATCCGTTTCGAATGCTTCATTTTTGCAATATATACATTACAGGCCAAAGATTAATTATCAGCTTATGTGCAGGAACGCATGACAAGTTCAACGACGTTAAGAGTATTCCGCGAGAATTCCATAAGTTACAATAGTTGAAAAATCACTCGCTCCTTATAGCCGCATAGTTTGCCGAGTATAACTTATTCACTTCTCTTATTTTCTCGACGAAAAGAAAAGAAAAAAAAATCTATTAAAAGGAATAACTAACTGTTTCCATTTAATACGAATCATTAATCTTTTAATCTAAAGCTAAAGCTATTAATAGTTCATGATACATCGGAGATGCTTTTCAAACGATTCGTTCAGCGGCCTATTTTCTTTTGATTACAGCTTTATACAAACGCTGTTTGACTACCTTATACCGAGATATCGAAAGCAACAGATTAAACGATCTTCTGTAGCCGATTGATCTGTTACAGTTATACTATATATACTCTTATGATCTATAAACAACTAATGAGAGTGATTGAAAGAGAGAGAGAGAGAGAGAGAGAGAGAGAGAGAGAGAGAGAGAGAGAGAGAGAACGCGGACTTAGTAATCGCGACGCGATCAAGCTCGACAATAGAAAAAACAAGATGACGATCTATTCGATAATGTAGATATCGCGTATCGTATACTGCTATAATTAACGGTGTCGAGCAATAGAATTTCCCCTCTTGTAAACAAAACTGCATTGCACTTCTAGACAGGAAAAGCAGATTGCCTGCATGGTTATTGCGCGCACACATCTTCGATTCGCGTCCAAGAATGCGCATCGGTCGGCGGCATTATACGCAAATAGCCCGCGGGACACACGGCGCTTATATAGTCGACTCCGAGCCCGCAGGAATCCGGAATTCACGTCGCCGAGCATTTATATGAGCTGCTTGTGCAGTATATATATACGTATACACACAGATATAGCTCTATACGCGATCCCCCGAAGAGACGCTAATAACATTACGGCGCTCTACTCCAGCTGGCTTATCATTGCGCACCGCGTGCGAGCGAGCGATACCGATATCCTATAACGCACAGAAGAAGAAGAAGAAGAAGACGCAGAAGGAGCGAGCGCCCGCAGCGCACCTGTGGCGAGCGCACGCAGAGAAGTCTGCACTCTATACGCGCCGCGCGCCGCATTTTAACGCCGCGGCCGTTGAGCCGCGCACCGCGGCATGACCATTAAATCGCCAGATTTACGGATTCCTATATACGCGCACTTGCTGCTGCTGCTGCTGCCGTTTCGCCGCGAATCGATTCGCTCGCCGAGATGAACCTTCGCGTGCGCATGTATATATACGCTATCCTCCTCGGTTGTACCAGCTTATAATGGCACTCTCGTACAAGTGCGCTTCGCGGATTATATTCGAAATTGTTGCTCGAGTGTGTGTATGGAATGTATGTATATATATGTATATATATATATATATATATGCTGCGGGCCTTGAGTGCACAGAGCGCGCGAACCGTCGGTATATACAAAGTGCTCCCTCTCTCTTCTCTCTGTCTAATTAATAGTTTGCATTAAGTAGCTGAGTTAGCGGCACTCGGCCGTACTTTACCGCTTCCACGCGGCGATCTTTTTATTTGATCCGTTGCTGCGAGCGACCAGCTGCCCGTCTGTGCAATATCCCAATGTAATTTCAAGATGTTTGGACATTTTTTTTGTAAGGATCGGCCGATGCTGCCGCGAGCGCGCGCTAAGTTTCTGTCGTGGCTCGCGTTTCGGTGAAATTACAAGCGATTTTAGCGTATGGATCTCAGCGAAGGATTTGCCGCGCGGCGCTTTTGCGAAGATGTTTAATGGCCTTTGAGGGATTCGTTCGAGGTGGACTCTATATATACGCGAGCTACCTCAGTAGTACCGCACGCGGGATAAGTTTATTTGTAAATCATTCGGCTGGCTGTAAATTACGCCGATAGGCGTTTTTCTCTTTTATTCGCTTGAGTCGTCGCGCGGGGAATTGATATTGATCGGCGCTTGCGCGCGCATAAAGTGATTATCTATTTTCGAGCTGCGAGAGTTCAGAGGTGATCATTTTAGCAGCTGAATTTTATAGCCCGATAAACATATCAGTGTATAATTATTTGACATTATTTCTTTGCGTCTTCGGCTCTTGTAAAATCCGCGGATACCTACGGCAATAGCTCATTAGTATATGGGAGGAATAGAGTATCTGCGCGAAGTATGAAAATATCTTTAATTGAAAAAAAAAGCTTTGATCCTTCTTGATAAAAGTCAAGCTTGTAAGTATTACGCGCATAGGTAAATAAGACTCAAACATTTTTATGCTCTTATGTTTTTACGATCATAATAATTATATGGTTTTATTAAATTATCGTACTTTTCGTATACTTTCCGAGTTCTACTTCTCGTATTACAAAAAGCTTGACTTTTTATTTATGTATCTCTGAAGAAATGTATTTCAAAATAGGCCGATATTACTCTAAAATATTCGGAAAAAAAAACGAGCGGAAACAGTCTAGCCGCTTTTCCGTGAGCTATTAGAACGTCACGACTATCCAGATTTGAACACCACTCGAAACGAAATTTCTGGTCATTTATTTCACAGGCTGTCCCCGACGTCTCTAGCTCTATGAAATTGCTCCGACTTATCATTCGACCTAACGAGTTCATAACAGACTTCGCACTCTTGAAAAGCCGATCTCTTCTTGGCGCTGGTCGCCTTGGCATATAGGCATTTCAAAAGGAGTCCGATCCTCCGGTCATTATTCATAATGTTCTTCCTCTCCCGTCTTTCATAATCCCCCGGCGTCCTCAATGTGACTCTAATTTCCAGTCTCTTTAGATTTTATCGATCCTCTCTTTTCTTCGTCTTCAGAAAACCACCGAAAATCTCGTGGATTACGTTTCCTAATTGAATCCAAGAGGGGGGATAAAAAAAAAAGAAACCGTAAATGGAGAGAACAGGTTTGTGACGCGTGAGACAACTGTTGTGGGGCTTGTGTGACTCGAAAAAGTGATTTGTAATGTCTACACCAATGGCGAGAGGAGCGCGGCGATCCCTTTTCAGAGGAGCGCAGGAAAGTCGTTGGCATTGCTTGTCACCTCGCGAGACATCGGTTCTATGGGAGATCGGGCCAACCTCCTATAATTTGTGGCTTTTGCCGACTTGCCGACCGCGACGACTCGCATATATGAGTCTCTCGACCCTCGCGCTGATGGTATATTCATTGTTGTGCCTCGGTCTCCTTTCTTTTTCTATACATTCACACGCCAATATGCCTTTCGGAAGAATTTCGGCTATTATAAATTAACTGCCCTGTCCACCACTGAATGTGTTTCTGCAAAATTTGTCTTTTCCTTTTTCTAAAAACCAAAAAAAAAAAACATAGGAGGCTTTTGGTGGAATATTTGCTTGTGCCATATTTGTTTGACCATTAAATAAAGGATCCTTTGAATTTATTATTTGAGTCTGAAGCTTAAGATATATAAAGAGTGCACTGTAAATAACAATCCATTACCATGAAACAGAACAATTAATTTCTTTATTTAAATGTAAGCTTTCTACCCTGATATAGATATATTTTGAAACAAGTTATGCACTGATTTTTGAAGTATTAAAAAGCATATTTTTTATTTAGAAATATTCATAATTATTTCTCACTTTAACTAGTAGTAGAATAATATATATGTATATATAACCTCTGAAATTATACTCCTTAATTTGAAGCGATTTTTTGTTTACAAAAAAAATTCTTTACTTATATAAGTATTACTGCATCGAGCATCCGCAAAGCCATCATCAAAAGATAATCCATTCTCGTCTCAATGCAAGGCGCGCGGCAATCTAAACTTTTGACGCGCTCACGGACGTTCCCAGAATGATTTTGACAATTTACGCTTCTTATCGAGCGATACAGTCACTCGCAGCATGCGCAGCACACTCGTGTATAACTTTTCTCGCAACAGAAAAATCAAGTACAATGGAGCCCCAGATGCTGCTGTTGCTTCGTAATACAGCTCAGGGTCAGCGCGTCGACAAGTTCCATGGCCAAAACGACAAGAAAAACGATACGTCGCATTAGGCTCGCATTCATGCAGCCGTCCGGCCGAAGAAGCGTCAACGGCTCTTACACCTCGAGGTCTTTCTGAAACCTCCTTTTTTTTTAATTGCGCGAAGGTCAGAGGCGCGTATATAACCGATCAGGCTAGATGCCTATCATCAGCGACTTCTATCCTCGGAGTTGAAGTGACAATGAGTTTGTGTGCTCCGGGCTACATCAGCTATAGCTACATGTGCCGAGTGACGCAACTGCAGAGACGAAATTGTTGGCTTTTGAAAGTACTCGATGGCTTGCGATCGGTGTATGACACATTGTCTTTGTCTGAAGTGATCTCAAATCGAAGCCCAATTTTATGTTATGCTCCGACGTGAGGTTTGATGTAAGTGGAAGATTGCAGGTTTTTTTTATCAGACTTGGACAGACAATTGTATAGCCAAGAAAAATAATAGTAGAAAACATAAAAATATTCTATTTCTATGTCTTGCTTACAGCTTTACATTTTATGCGTTTCAGCTAAACATACAAGTCGTTATAGCCGTAGCTTTCTGAATTAATTATATAACGTTTCGTGAGTTATAATAGGATCTAAAGCTGCAGCCACACCATAATTAATAAACTCATTCTCTTTGTATTAGTAGCAAAACATTGAACCCTTTTTCCTCTATAATTGGTCTTAATAACATTGCATTAGAGTACAAGTAGAGTTCGTGATACTCTAATCGTATACCAATTACAACAGCTCCAACACCCACCTCGCTACAGTGTATATATAAAACCTCCAATGAGAATCAAACCGTGAAATCGAATTACTATTTCACCGTCAAAATCGAAGTATCGAACAGTCTGCACTTGCATCGCAGCGCTATATACACTTTCACTGCACATACAAAAAGAAATCTAAGCTAAATTATATATAAACCACAAATTAATATCGCTCACTCTTCATTGTACATATAGCAATCTGCTTTTAAGCATTTTCGAAAATCCGTCCGAAAGCGATATCGACGCCGCTTTCACTTTTGATCATCAAATCCAAATTATAATACAGACGCGTAAGCACGACAAGGAAATGAAGTGAAACGCATATCTACATCCATATGCAGCAAGAAAGAGAGAGAGAGAGAGAGAGAGAGAGAGAGAGAGAGAGAGAGAGAGAGAGAAGAAGCATCAGCAGCAGAAGCTTCGCTCGATTAATCAAATCCGCTGTGAATGTCTCTCGCGTGCCCTCGCACCACAATATAATCACCACAGCTATATACTCGAGAGAAGATATACCGCAAGCCAGAAGTTCTAAACGTCCAGTGTGTATCCCAAGGTGCGCGTTACGCAAGTCACGTAGAAATATTCATATTTCCGTGGCAAATAATAACAATGAACTCGAGGGCAGCCGCGGAATAAAGTCCTCCGTCCTTGCTGCTGCATCCCCCTCTCGAATGCTTACGAAGCATACGTCAAAATATTGGTGAAATATGAGGGTACAGGAGAAGAGAGAGATCAATTTCTTGAAAGAGAAAGAGAGAGAGATAGTGAGAGCTAGGCTTTCTCCGCGTGCTTCGCGAGAGAGAGCGAGAGAGAGAGAGAGAGGTGGCCTCTTGGCATTGTTAAAAGCGCGTAATAGATTATGCATTAAACACACAGCAGAATGGAGAGATAGCGCTCAACAATGGATCAGTGTACACAGCTCTGCGGCTCTTCCTTTCCCTCGGGGATTTCGTCGTCCGTCATATATCTTCTTTTTCACTCATTACGGCTCTAGCCTCCTGTACTTTTATCTCATCGTCCATTTCTGTTTCTGACGCATTCAACTATTTGCTTTTCCGTTACATATATACTTTGATCGGTTCACACCCACACTGAATATGCAAAAAATATATATTCAAGTTTTATTACAATTATTCTTAAACAGCACTCTTAACTTTTAATTGAAACTTGATTTTTACTCCATCATATTTAACGAATAAACTATATAAACATTTTTTAAATAATACCTCAAAAAAAATTTTTAACCTTTTACATTTTCGAAAACGTATTATAAGTCGTTCTGTATCATTAAGCGTATATTGTAGCACCGAAGCAAAGGTAACACTCTATAGTAAATAATGTTTTTTCGAACGAACGAGAAACCCGACAGTTGGCTAAAGGAACGAGCCCGAAATCCATATATAAACATATAATGAAAACGCTTCTACGGAAAAAATAACTATTCGCGCCCGCACGAGTGCATCTTCTCTCTCCCTCTCTCTCGGCGCGAGTATTTATTTCCCTGGCGATTTGCATGCGTGTCCTGCGCCATTCGCTTTGTAATTTCTCTCTCTCGCCACCAATAATTACACGTCGCGGCGGCGCGCTCACAGTCGCTCGCGCGCAACAGTCCTCTGCGCTCTTCCTCCCTATCCGCTTAATTCCGCATTCAGCGCGACGGTTCCATCCTCTCGCTCAACTCGGCCACGAATGGGCCCATAATCGTCGTAAAAAGAGTCGAAACACTCCCAAAACGCCGAGCTGGGGCCAAAAGTTCCTCTCTCTTTCTCGCTCTGCTTCGTCTCGTAAAATTATCGGAATCCGAATGCTCCGCGCGCTCGTGGCCAGGTGATCATTAAATCCTACTATCTCCCAATCATCCTTCCAAAACTCGACTCACTCTCTCTCTCTCTCTTTCTCTCTACTCCTTTTCGTACCTATAAAAACCCTCGGCTGCAGCAGCGCTGCAGCGCACAACCTCCCATATCCCCGAAATTCGTATCAATTTCAACCCGATATCCACTTGCCTCTCGCGAATAATAGGAGACTCTCGCCGATTGCTTTGTAAGCGCTCGCGCGCGCGCGACTCACGTTTATAGTGTAGGGAGAGAGAGAGAGCTCGAATGTCGAGAAGAAAAAGAAGAGACTTAGATAGGTCATTCCGCAGTGGGCTCGCAAGCCTCGTCTCCGTCTGATTACCGTCCATTTCCGAAGACAGAAAAATAAGCCGGGGTAAGGAGCGCAGGCCTTTGCGGTAATGAAGCGCAAGAATAATGCATGTAATTTTGGCGAGCCGACCGCGTAAAGCGCAGCGTTTGACCTCTCCTTCCCTTTCTCTCTTTCCCTCTCTCTCTCTCTCTCTCACACAACTTTTTGTCCACTCGCGAGATGGGCGCATCACAATGGGCAGAGAGAAAGAGAGAAGGAAAGAGCCGCAACAACCCTAGCATTACCGAAATTCTTGCGGAGAATGGAAAGGGCGGCGTTTGGTTGTTGTACAGCTCTTTCCCTCTGTCTCGCACGATTACCGGGCCAAAGGAGACGCGACTACGTGACTGCAGCGTCTCTCTCTCTCTCTTTCACTTGCGCGCGCGCGCGCGCGAGCCACGACTCTCTCTCTCTCACTCTCTGTCCGCAGCGCGCGAGAACGTGTAATTTCACTATTACGCTTAATCTGTTGACATTAGAGGAGCAAGAGAGCGAGCGAGTAGTCCTCTTAAATTGTTGGGGTCGCGAGTAAGAGAGAGTGAGAGAGATATAGAGAATGGCCGTTTCATTATGGTAAACAGTTTAAACTATTCTAGAAGAGAGAACGATTCCTCTAGGTGCAACGCTGCTCCTGCTGCTACTTTTACTGTCGTCGGATGATCCGAGGATAGAGAGAGAGAGAGAGAGAGAGAGAGAGGGGGAGATAAAAGGAGGATTCAAGAGCGAAGACGAGCGACCAAACGCACGAGAGCGACGATTATTCTAATTGTGTCTTTTGAGAAAGAGGATGTAGCCGCGGCCGCACGAAATCGTTTTTCGACTCTTTTAGAGAGGTGGCCCATGTGTATCGGACCGACGACGCTTATTATGAATATTAGGAAAGATTGCCTGTAATTGATACCTCTTTTTACTTACCGAGTAATTTCGTAATTTTAGCTGTACTTTAATGTTATATGCAGAATTTTGAAACATCTGTACATTAAATATAACTAAAAGTTTTAATATCTTTCATCCCAATAACGAACTATTTATTAAATACCTATGTTTAAAAATCTTTGGAATTCATCCCAGTCGGATGAATCAATGAATGATGAGCTTCTTTCCACAGTACTTAGTTGGGTAATCAGCGCTGATCCTTGCACAAATAGACGCGTGGGTACCCCGAAATCACGGCTTTTCGCTAAAATAATAATAATATTTCGAATGATAGCAATGTCGATGAAGAGACGGGGCGCGCGAACTATTAGGCAGAGTCATTCCGTCCATCCGTCCCGCACAGCCGCTAGGAGCTTGGGGCTTTTGTGTCGCGTCACTTCCCGTAATACGATATGTGTGCCGAAAGTTCGAGCATCACTCCGGGACTATCAATCTATTGGCAGGATTCCAAGGCCAATGCACTTCGTACGCGAGGGCAGCGGATATATACATATTCATCCGTAGAGAGAGAGAGAGAGAGAGAGAGAGAGAGAGAACGGCCCCCGAGAACCCGGGCGGGTAATTGCGCGAAAGAGCTTTTCCTTTTCCTCTCTCTCTCTGTTTCGCTCGGCTGTGTGTAGGTATATCGATCGCGGTACCGAGGCAGACCGCTATACGCGCGCGCTTCTTCGCGTTTATATTTTTTTTTCTAAGGATTAATAGCTTGACGCTGAGAACCGATGGCGTGAGCTTGTAATGCGAGAGAACCACGCGGTGATTATTCAATTTTTTCGAGATCAGCTATGAGGGTGTAATTATTTTTGTAAGGGTTTTCTGGAATTTTTCCTGTTTTACGAATATTTCTTATAAGTATAATATTGATCGAATTTAAACTTTTGATGTTACTGTTGAAATCGAATTAAGTTAAGGGCCTAATACTGACTTTATTTGATTGGGTTCAATTTGTAAATAGAGATATATATACATATATTTATACGTATTGAAATATAGGCAGAACGTTTTGATACCAATTTCGTCTTAAAATATTTTAGATTTTCTAATCTAGTAAAAAGACAAATTCTGAAAAAGGATATATTTTTATCAGTAGAACCAAGGCAAGTGCGTATAATATTTATTATGGCTATAGATAAAGGTGACTTTTCAATGAAAACAGAAAAAGTTTAAGGCATCCTTATAAAATTGCTTCTATGAATATATAATTAATCAACAAATCCTACGTTACAGATCATTGGTGTCGTTAAAAGAGTCCGCGAATCAGACTTTTTCGCGAATGTCGTGCACAAACTTGGCGCAAACCGACTTAAAATTCCCATCAACTCATCGACTCACGTTTATCCACCTGAATTGTAAGGCAATTACCAAGCTTTCCCCGCACACCGCACCGGAAAATACCGCCTCACCACCGAGACAAAGCAACAAAACACCGTCCATGCGCGCGCGGCGATTTATTATAAAACATCCGATCATGACTTTTCATGACTTCTAAACGTCGGCGCGATCGATATCCACATCATCGGCGCGAACTGCAGTACCGCGTGCGCTCGCGCGAGAGAGAGAGAAAAATCATCATCTTGCATTTCTTTCTCGAATTATATCCTCGTATACGGCGAGATTCGCGAGTGAGGGGCATTCCGCGGCTCTCTCTCTCTCTCTCTCTCTCTCGGTTTCCCCGCATCTCGGCGGCGGCGCGTCGGCAAAAGTGGCTATGGGAGGCCGTGCGGCGATATCGGCCGGTCGGATCCCTTTTATTCCCGCGGACAAGGAACGGGTTTCAGCCATTACGATACACGTTACAAAGAAGGGCGAACGCGCGCGCGCCTCCCGCCTGCCCCGATAAGCGATGCAACGGTTCGGCGATGATCTTCGCCGTATATAGGAAAGAGAGAGGCGAGAGTGAGTGAGAGAGAGAGAGAGAGAGAGAGAGAGCTGACTGCAGCAAGCAGGAAAAGGCCGCGCGCACGCTGCGCATTGCAATATCGATCCGGATATTTATGAAGATTTGGGAAGGTATAAGGGCGGCTCTCGGCCGGATGATCGCGGCGCATCTGGCTCGCATATCGAGCGCCCCTCTCTCCCCACTAAAAAAGCGTCGGCGTAGGAGCTGGACGTATAGGATGTATATATGGCTGGGGGCGCCAGGTGTGACCTCCCCTGGATTCTTCTCTCCTCTCCTCCTTCTCTCCCTCTCTCTCTCTCTCTTTCCTTTTCCTCTATACTCGTTCTCTCGCACATGGGCCCTCACGGGCTCTCTAATGACGAGCCTCGATCCATCCTCTTGGAGGCAGCTCGCGGGACTCCAAGACTCTCTCTCTCTCTCTCTCTCTCTCTCTCCCTGATCGCCCTGTCGGATAGACGCTGCACTCGGGAGATTGATACACCTTGTTAAAGAGCGAGCACCGATACGCGCCGCACCGTTGCCGCCGCCGCCACCGCCGCATCATCGCATCGTGCGCTCCGGACGTGCGAGAAAAAAATCCGGGATATGCGAAGTCAAGAGAGAAAGAGAGAGAGAGAGGATGGATATGTTTTATTCGTGCAGACTCGTTGCACAAGCTATACATAGTGCAACTATAATAGCGAATCGAAGCTGATGAACAAAGATTCATAGCGAGAATTGGATATGCGATTAAAAGATTTTATTTAGCGTTGTATACATGTGTAAAAATTGAGGGGTTATGATTAAATGGGTGCGAGCGATTGGTTCTGGGAGTTAATTTATTAAGGGAATAATAGCGATGACGAAAAGATTGTGTGCGTAGTAGGCTGCAAGGAGAGATGATTGATCGAGCCGCATCGGCTTCGTTAAAATTCGTAAACTGTGATTTTGAAACCTCAATGATAAATGCGCGCGCGCAAGTTGAAAAATTGGGTTATTTTTGACAGACTCGGTAAAGACGCCAACGTCGATAAGTCATTCGCTGCTATAAGAAATTACGTTTTGGCGTTAAGTATTAATCTTTTTACTAGATATATGTGTGTGTGTCCATGGGAACGGTAGCGAACGTACAGTGTGTTAAGTGTTGGCATTAAATTAATTACTTTTTAATATTACGGCACTTTGCAATGACGCAGATTGTATAAGTAACAGCCAAGACAAATTTTGTATCATAATTAAAATACACAATTAATTTCACAATTGCCAAAGAAATGTTTATAAAATATATATACAAAGTTAAATCGTCAAAGATGTAATTGAACGACATCATTTAGAATGGAAAGGGCAAAAATTCACGATTACTTATATTCGTCATACAAACGAAAAAAAGCACAGTGAGGAATAAAAAAAAATGAAATGGGAAAAAGATGAAGGGCACGCGCGCGCTTAGCGATCTTAGCGCTGACGGATGACGGGCCGATTAAAATCCTTGCCTCTAGTACTCTCGCAGAGGATGTGTTATATAGGTATATAACATGTATACGTATGTATAGTATATATGTATGGGGTACGGAGAGGAAGAGATCCGCAGTATAGACTTTAACGCGCTGTGTAATGCTGCCCGCGGTCTTCTTTCATTCATGATTTACTATTAGACTCGCTGAATAAATAATTGAATGCGATTACAATCTCTCTCTCTCTCTCTCTCTCTCTC
>UELV01150832.1:0-10694 GCA_900490015.1 Megastigmus stigmatizans
AAATAATATTTTCTAGAACTTAGCATACTTCAATTTTACTATACTGTCTACTAAACATTAGTAAACAGCGACTTTGTCTCACCATTGCTGAATATTATAGTAATTTTTCATGAAGTTTCTCGCAATTTTTAGTGAACTATTTTTCTCCGTGTGTGAAAGGATAATTTAGTCAAAGTTGAGTTGCAGTAAAAAATTTACATGAATGTTTACATTAAAACATGAAACCAAAATTGTGCTTTATGTAAGGAATTTCAATTCTATACATTCTTTTAGCTATTTCTTTATATTTTTCACTCTGTTAATTTCGAATAGTTATTGCTACATATTAAGAGATATATTAAAAATTTTTTAAAAATAAATAAATATATTTTTATTTTATTTTGTTGCTTAACACCTGTATAGTTTACTGAACTCCTTATTGAATTTATAGTTTACTAAACCTTCATTACATCATGTACTTACCTTTTTACAACATTTTAAAATGAAATAAACGACTACACTTAATTATACGCTAAACATATTATATGCATTACTCAAAAAGTCATCACTTTTTAAGCGATGTAACTTTGGCTACAAACAGTCAGCACACATTGTCGTTAAAGCGATTAAAAGCAGCTTAATAACATTAGATAACTCGAGCCAGGAAGCTTCTCTTAAATACTTAAAAAAATCCTCGCTGGATGAGCGTATAACTCCCTCGTTTCCTTTTTCACACTTTTTTTTCTCACAATATAGAGCACTGAAACACGTAGTAGCGAATGTCATCTTTCGAAGCGAAATATTCTTTTTCAGGCGCGCTCGCTCAGCACATCTCGTTCTTCCGTTCCTTCCTTACTTTACGGGCCAGGGAACGAATTTAATATTATTATGCAAATGTGCGCGTCTCAAATAGTTTGTCTCTTGCGCGCGCGACGCTCTCGACGAAGGGCGCGAGCGCGTAAAATACTTGGGGATTTAACTAAAGCACGGGGGGAAGAGGAGAAAAAAAAACGCGATTTGAATTCGAAATGACTGGTTGAAAAGTAGTTATAGCATCGCGAAGATTTGTCAATTTTTTCCGCTCTAATTTGATGAGACTGTTTTATACAGGCTGCATACTAAACTAGCGCATGTATCGAATGTAAAGTTTCGACGCTGGCAATAAAATAACTTTATTGCACGTTTGTTGAACTAATTGTGACTGGCCGCAGGTGTGTATATGGCAAACAAGCTATTGCGGAAATCACACACTCGCTGGACGCTGTTTGCGTCGGCGTTAATTGATTGCTTTGCTCTCGATTATGCAAACGAAAAACTTTAATTCCTCATTGTGACCGGTGTGTTTACAAACGTCGCGGCCGCAGCCGTGAATTCCTTCACATTGACACCTACGCTTGCGTGGGCGTGAATTTTGTATTCGGAAGTGGCAATTGAGCAACTGGTTTGCTCAAGAATCACAAATATCATTATTGTAATACACGTGTCATCAATAAAACGGCTTTATAATCATAATACCAGATTCGTCTTATAATAAAAAAAAAAAATAACATTGTCTCGAATCAATTCTGCTACCACATTCATATGAACAAACCTATAATAAACATTTGCGTACGAACGCACTATTAATTAATGACAAAACTACAAAATGATTCATCTTGCAGGCACGCGATCCGGATGTTCTTTTCCCCAACGCATCCTGTAATTGCGACGCATTCAGTAAGCACGGAGAGTTTTCCGTCTCGCGGGGCCCCACCACGCGAGGTGCTCGTAAAACGGCGCTTGAAACAAACAGATTTTTATGGACAAAAGCACGATGCCCGAGGCTAAACAATCAAACGTGTCGGAAACAAAATTTTTCAAAAGGCTGTGGCTGCTCTATATAAACTTTGCGACCACCTCGTGAAAATCCGATCGCGCACGCAATTCGTATAAAGAAAGCATAAAAAAAGGAGCCATCGCCGCACTCGTAACGACTGCCGAGAAATCGCGGCACTTCACTTTTCAGGCCTCGTTTTCACGCGAGCGCTCGTCGTAAAACGACCTTCGTCTGCGACAGAGAGAGAGAGAGAGAGAGAGAGAGAGAGAGAGAGCACAAGAGGACCCACGCGCAAAAATTCCATCCAGCTGTCTGTCACGACGATACGGCGATGTGTTTCGAGCAGAACTAACGCAGGGTAACTGATGGTATTACTGCAGATCTATAGTTAAGCTATAATTAATAGTACCTAACACGACTTTCAGCATTCAAATAAAAATGTATATGTCATTAATCGTGATTTTTTTTTCTTTTCATATGATTATTTGAAATTCTGTTAATTGTTAGAAAAAGTTAGAGGGCTATGAAACAGGTGTTTAATTTAAAAAATAAATAATGAAAATTATTTTATTACCGCGCAGCAATTACTGCGTACACGATATTACTGCGCTGTAATTTTTCACATTCTCAAAAAATTCTTAGGTTAATGTAATAAAACAGCATCTATTGTATAAATTTAACTACATTAAAAATCAATATGAATACTAAAGTCATTCTCAGTGATATTGATATAATTTTGACAAAAAACGATGCCAAAAATTTGGTTTGGTTAATACCTTTAATCGATGGCTATATGTCTATGAAGCTAATACTGCGAACGGATATCAAATACATGATAATAAATTCAAGATTTTATATATTTAGAAAAGTTATATTTCACTACTGTTAAAAAATCTGCAGCAATGCCTTTACTTACGAGTACACTATACGACTGTCTTTCTTTTTTCGCTTTCAGGGCTAAGTACATTGGAGTTGTATTGATGTTGCATTTTCTGGCGATTTAAGCGGCAATTTTTAAGGCAGAGTTTATATTTTGGCAATGCATCGACACGAAAAAGTTTATTCGACGATCAATTTTTTGGCAATAAATATTAACGTCAAAGTAGAGGCGTATTATGGCAGTGAAGCACTAGAAATAAAAGTATAATATCCGACTTTCATGGTTTATCTTTATGGTCGCGTCCGAATTTCCTTTATTAAATTTTTTACGTTTCGTTCGCTCTCAGAAAAAAAGAATGTCTGTTTACTTCCTCTGCCCATGGCTTCGTTATTACCGTCCAAGAACGTAAAAACTGCGAAAAATTATTAAAGAACACAATTTCCCTAGCGACCCCCTTACTCGTTTTTCTCTTGCTCTTATAGGAAATTTAGTGGATGAAAATTTAAAAAAAAAATTACGTCAGTTTCGACCCAAATTTTCAAGTATTTATTCTCATCAAAAGGATCTGCAGAAAAGGCTTACATTCTAAGAGAGAGAAAGAGAGACTCCCCAAGTCAACGATGGCTCTCGGTCATCATTCACAGCGAATGACGGGGAAGATGATTTTTCCCAGGTTCTTAGGCCCCTACGGCTCTCGGGGAACTAATTACGCACAGAGGCATCGTAGAGAAGTACCCTCGTCAAGACGCGCTGTACTACCCCCTCCCCCTAAATTCATTATGCCCGAGCCCGCAGTATAGAAATGCGTCCCCTTGGAGCCAAGAGGATTTCAGAAATTTCCCTCCCCACCTCTCTCTCTCTCTCTCTCTCTCTCTCTCTCTCTCGACTTTTTCCTCTTCTTTCTCTTTTCCATTTGAGTGGCTTATTAATTATAAAATTCGCCGCTCGTTCGAAAGTCTTGCACATGTATATATACGCGAGAGCTTCCTACTCTGCTTGTTAGGCGAAGATGCGAATGGTGTGGGGAAGGGGAAAAAGACGCGAGAAACTCTCCGTTGTGCGAGCAAGAATGCGGAGCTGACTTTGTTGTTTTATTTTTCTCTCTTTTTTACGTTGTGAGCATAGAGAAGTTTGGTGCGGAAGTTATGCTTTGAAAATTGTAGCTCGTTGGCGATGAAAAAATAAAAAAATAATTTGATTCGTAGTCTTGATAAAAGTGGCTCTTGTTATTTTATTCAATGGATACATTGCTAACAATGAAAAGATTCGTTTAATTAAGAGATGATTAAAATCTATTCATTGAGGATATATCGCGGTTATTGTTCATTCTTTTATTTTATAGTAAAAACTTTTTAAATTTTTATTGAAATAAGAACGTCATTTTTATCGCACAATGTTATAGAAGTAAAAATCAACAATAATATTATTGATGAGTGCATATGTATCATATATCGTTTTTTACTACTGCACTGCAATAACAGTCAATATTTTACGCATTGAAATTATTACCTGTATACTTTTAGCGATAATACGTTATGCGTCCACTATTGATATTTTTATTAATCAAAAGGATTTGAAAATAAATTTGAAAACCTTTTGGATACCGTTTATCTGCAGAATATGAATCATTAATATTTATATTCTACAGATAAACGCATATTTGTTGACAAAACCTGACTCAGAAAGAAAATAATAGAGGCGGAAAGTACTTCAGGTAAAATTTTCGTTATAGATTATATTTTATGAATTTATTCATGAGGTCGAGAGGAAAAGTTGTTACTCGAGTTTCTAATGTGTAAGTAAGCAACACGTTTTTTCTCTCTACTTCGTTAAAAGTATGTAATTATTTAAAGCTAAGGACTAGTTTTTCTTCTTTTAATGAGCTTTGAATTTAGTTTCACAACTGTACCGTAGAATAAATCTATATAAATGGAATTTAATTCAATGTAAAGTACTAGTTACAGATTTTTTTCTATCCTTCTCGAAAGCCAAATGTATTTTAAATCTTGATTTAAAGTGACAATTAACTGTCATATCGATCGATGAAATAATAAACAGATTCTAAGTAATGTTCTATTCACTAATAATATTAGTTTAAAGTATTATTTAATTACTTAAAATGATGTAAGAGGAATCAAACACTGTAGGATTAGCAGATGTTAGAATTTCTTTAAGTTATTCTAGCATTCATTTTCTATACTGCATTTTAAAACAACTATGTCTGTTTCTCTGCAATGCTCTTCAAAATTTACACAATCTATCTCTAGATCTAAAGGTATCTTCAATATATTCTTACGAATAAAATATAAATGTGAACTTTGTGTTCTATTTATATATAAATGGAACATTAATTAATTAATTTTCATTGATATTTTACAAATTTAATCTTGGATATACGTATTGTGTTACAAAAAAATATTAATTAATTTTCATTGATATTTTACAAATTTAATCTTAGATATGCGCATTGTGTTACAAAAAAATAATATTTAATACTTCGAATGTAAATAATTGATGTTGGTTTTGTCTGAACTAACAAAGAATGCATAACAGACCTATTGATTTTTTTAAAAATAGTCTGCTACCTTAGTTAAAATTTTACTTTAAATATGAATTACAATATTCAGAAATTTGACAGTGGAAATGCTTGCATGTATTTACGCCAAGAACTTAAAATACGACTAATCCAATTATAAAGTGACTCGGCTCGAGAAATCGAATCGATTCTTCGAGCTATAAGTGGGCAATTTGCTTAGGAAATGCTCGAAAAGTGAGCCAATTTCCGGGGTCACGATGAAGCGTCATTTCTCACCGATTCCCGTTATTAAGTGGAGAAAAAAAGTAGCTCGAGTAAAAAAGAAACGATTTTAAGGGTATATAAGTCAACTTTTTTCGAACCAATTAATTAAGAAACTCGAAAAAATAGTTAATTCAGTGTATTTTACTCTATACATGTTTAAACTTCTCTCATTTTAAGAGTAGTTTCCAACTACTTCTTCGCCAAATCACATTACCAAACTTTCCACCGATTCATTATTGAGCTCCGAGCAAAACTAAAATATTAAGAAAGTAATTATAGCAGCAGCACTAATTTATCAACGTAAAGTAGCCTACATGCACTTGCAGTATTTAAAATCTTAAATAATTATTAGAGAAAAACTTTAAATCCTTATATAAACCAATTCAGCTCGTTCTTTCAAAGATCGAACATTCCGTCTAGTACCACAATCTGACGATTACAATAACTGTTATCCCTTGAAAAAAGAGGAATATTCAACGTCGGACAAAAGTCAAATAGTTTTAGATCGCATAAATAGCGAATTCAGCATTGTCTGTCGTCGAGGGACTTAAAGAGAAGGAAGATTGCAGTAGGAGTCAGCGGACGATGACACCGAAGCGAGGGTAGTAGGAAAATCGTCCACAGGATTGTTGAAGTCTGCGCGCGCAGTAAGTGGAATTCTTAGGCACCCCTTATTTTTCCCTCTCCCCCCCCCCCTCCAACTATTATATTCCCTGCAGTCCTTCTAATTCTAAATTTTCACGACTCTCCCTCCCAGCTTTTGTCCCGAGACTTTATTTATTGCGTCGCTGCAGCCCCAACTTCCCGCCTTAATCCGCAGCTTCAATTGTTTCCAAAGTCTCGCTGCTTGCTTAGTAAAATCCCGTGATATTTGTACTTAAAGACGAGGATTAAACGAGGTTTCGGAGCAGACTTTTCTAGAAAACTATGTGACATCTTTCAAATATTTGCTCGGGTGATAAGTCAGCAGTGACGTCGCGTCTCGCCATTGGGTAGCATTAAGTGTTCCACGTTCTCAAATATGAAATTCCAAGATAATGCACATTGGGACCAAAATGTACATATTTGCATAGAAAAGTACTGTAATATATACGGTGCAAAATTAAATTTCAAAAATCCATCAACGGTAGGAGCGTACAAAATATCCCATTGTCATTTATTCCTTGAAGTCTAACTAAACTCAGCACATCCTTCTTCTCGTGCAACGTATGTTCAGCATGCAACATCTTTTTCCCGCTTACACCCGACAAGTCACGGGAATAAAAACATCGGTTCAACTGCCAAGCAGGCGATACATCCTAAATTCATCGAGAATTTCGGCATCGTCATTCGGGGCTATAAGCCAGAGTGAGTCATTCACCTCCAGTTGGAAGGAGCCCCGCTATTACCATTATCGGAATCTCTATAAAATGTAATGTATACAGCGAACTCATATCGCCGAAGAATCTGTTTTTCAGCAGAAGCAGTAGCAGCAGCAGCAGCCGGTAGGTATACACCATAAGGTTACTGCACTGTACATACCGTGATGAAATAAAATGATTCACGCGATCAATTTCTTCATCTCATTCTAGCTCACCCTTTACACTGCGCTCTAACCTTTCTTACCCCCCTTCTGTGTGTATATATCTCCGTCTTTCTCGCGAGCTCTCCCCCCGTTTCTCTCTGTCTCACAGTATCGATCTTGCGCTCGCCTCGGCTTGCTACCCCCGTTTTATGCCATTCTATTCCCCAGTTGCCTTCCCGTTATTCTCTCTCTCTCTCTCTCTCTCTCTCTCTCTCTCTCTCTCTCTCTCTCTCTCTCTCTCTCTCTCTCTCTCTCTTTCGGTTGCTCGTGGGATTCCACGTATTTCAACGTATTACGCGTGCCTGGCGCGCGCGCGCTTACATATATATACATATCGGTTTCACATGGCTTTCCTCCCGCCTTTACGACGAAGATCCTTAGAGGAAAGCGGCTCTCGCGTGTCTCTGTGTTTGTATGCACGCCGCACTGCTATTAAACAGAAATCCACATGTACACCCACACACATGCATGCATATACATACATCACGACGGTTCATTTCTTCTTCTCGTTAGATATACCTTGCGATCTCCTTCGCTTTCTCTCTCTCTCTCTCTCTCTCTCTTTAGTTCCGCAGCTCTCCTCGTGTTTGCTCTCTTGTTTTCTCTTGTGCTTTTTTGCGCTGGTCGTGATTAGTGACTTTATTGCGCGTGACGAATGGCAGTTCGCTCTTCTCGGACGTGCAGTACGAGTGGAAAGGAACGTTTCGTTATACCACGACGACGACGATGATTATTGCCGCTGAACAATTTGTAACATCCGAGACGGTGCAGCACTCCACTTCTCTCTCTTTCTCTTTTGGCTTCTTTTTGTCGACATTAAGGATAATTGCGCAAACGACACGTACTGATTTTTGTCCTTTTGATTCACAAATCAAATGATAGAATAACGAGCGCTCGTTGGCTTTGTCATGAGATTAATGGAAATGTAACTGCTTAAATTTGCTTATTTTAAAGATTGGAAAGCTGATCATTTCCCTTGCAACCTGGAAAACATTAAATCTATACTTTATCGCTGCATTAATTTTTCATCTATTTCGCCTCGTCTCATCCGCAATACAAACATTGCAGCATAACTTTCTATTAATAAGCTCGATAAGTCAAGTTTCGATAAAAACGCAATGAAACATCAAATGAAGCGCCTCTCCTCTGACGATCGTAAAGTTTCGGAGCGCGCGGCATCTGCTGATGTAGCAATTGTAATGAATCTGCTAATCTCGTACTCGGGAGAGAAAACGGTGATGAGCAAAAAGAGGCACCGCGGAGAGAAAAGTGAGTCGGCCAAGCCACACGGCAACTGGTCTTGAGAATCTTAAGTGTTTTAAAATATGGCAAAGTTTACAACCCAGTAGCGAAGCGAGCTTATTACAAGAAACCGTCGAGTCCGCAAATCGTTTAATACATATGCATTAAACGCGTTAACCCTCGTGTGGAACTTCCTTTATAGGTTTTTCCTGCGCGCGCGTCCAGACGCCAGACGTGTCTGCGGTCTATCAAGTAATTCCCTCTCTCATTCTTTGCGAGCTGCTTCTCCGCTCCTTCTTTTTTTGAAATTCTACTTTGCCTGCCTATCCTTCTTTTTGCTGGGTTTCTCTTCCCTTATCTTTTCTTCTGTCTGCGATTGCCATGGAGGAATTTCACTTCGACCGCGGCATCTTTAGAAAAACAGTCGGAGATTAATGGGAAAATTAAGTTTACAATTAGTACGGAGATTATGGAGGAAAAAAATAACCAGGCATTGCGATTCGCCAGTGACTCATGCCGATCCTAGTCAAAACAATATTCGCTCCACATAACAATATCGACATTTTCTGTCTGAAAAAATTTTGATTCTCGGTTAATTCCACCTGAACAACATATCCGAGCTCTCGCAAACTACAAAGAAAAAAGAAACAAGGAACATTTTGATCATGTATCAAAAACATAGCCAACTCTTCGCACAAAGCGCTCGTCTCCCTCTTTTTCCCTACAACGTACTCGCTCTCTCAAACCTCTCGGTATTTTTTCTCTCCATTATCCACAGCCCTTCTTCTATATTCATCTATCCCTCCTCTTTCTCTTTCTCTATGTCACAGTGTGGAAGTGTGTGTGTACTAAAAGCCGCCCGATACTTGCCAGGGATCCGCACTCGCCGACAAATTATAATGCCAAAAGGGGGCCGTTTAATCGGCATGTGTCCGTCAACACACGCCGCTCCGGACATTACATTCACACAGGCATAGTCGCACGCTCACAAGAGAGAGACGACTCTGATCGATATCTCGTTAATTACAAGAGAGCGAGACCCGCGGAATGAGTTCTCTCTCTCTCTCTCTCTCCACTCGGTCGTGGACGTAAATAAAAATTCAACGTTTATATTGACCATGGAACAACTCATCGTCTGGGTAGGGACGGATAGAGAGAGAGAAAGTGGCCGACTGTGTAATGAAAGAGAGGGAGATGCGGCTCGTGTAGAGGATGGAGACAAATAGGGAAAATGGAGACAAACACAGACTTGCGTATATACGCGATAGAGCACACCGGCACTGGTCAAACAGAGATATGCAGAAAGAAGAGGGCGAGCGCAAGAAAAAGCGGAGGGACAAAGAGGGAGAATAAGATGCAGATAGACAAATAGATAGATGTGGAGGGGTTGGAGAGAGAAAAGAACTTTGATGAGACGGAACATTTGAGAATAGGAGAAGAGGATAAAGTTTTCAACTCCTTCGTCTTCTCTCTTTTTCCTGTTTCAAGCAGTTTGCTCGTGTTTACGCGCCGGATGATCGTCGGGGATTAGAAATGCTGATGAACGAGACTTCTTTTTTAGGTAGATCGAGCTGCGGAATTAAAAAGATAAGACACTGCAGTCTTTTACGATCTCGTAAATTAGATTAAAACGAGATACCAAAATGGACTCCTCTTAATAATTACCAAATAATTCCTCTAGGTTTCGATATTATTTATACGAACGTGGAATATTAATTAATAAACTGTCGCCGTTTCGTATGCGGTATATTCGCTGAAATTACATGGAGAAAAATTTTCCAGGAATTTCCATACTTAATTAAAATCTTGAACGACGAGGGCAAAAGCTGAGGCAGGGGTATTGGAAATTTCAAATTCCCATGAATACAGGCGCTCTGCCGTGCGATAGAAACTCGGTCTGCTCCCTTCTACCATTTCAATTTTATTATGTAAAAGAATAAGTTGGCCTGAAGAATTCAGTAAGAGGCTTCAATAATAGTATTCCACGGGTATGTAATCAGTTCTATCGGACTCTCAGAGTTTTCACCTAAAGAATGAATCGAAATTCCAATACTCTTATCACCCGCCAAAGAATAATTTTCATTAAGAATCCCTACTAAGAACCAGCCAAAATTCATCTACTCGAATAAATCGTCCTTATCAGACATTCCCAAACAAACACTCTTTACAGCCCATTAAATAACATTCCTACAGTACGTCGCTAAATACAACTCGACCAGCCGTATAAACTCTTCTTACCCTCGCACAACTGAATTCTTTATCACGCTTTGTGAAGAAGTCGTATGCCCCACGCTATCAGAGCGAAGCCAACCCAACGCCACACAGACACACTATACTTTCCCGCGGTGCGAAATGCTGCTGCTACGAAGGAAAAGAGAGAGTAAGGGTTGGTCTGAAATATTCCGTCTGTGCC
>UELV01150845.1:0-17094 GCA_900490015.1 Megastigmus stigmatizans
ACACACACACACACACACACACACACAGAGCAATTCTTGAATAATGCAAGCCTCTATTTGAGCTGCACACTCACGCGTTGGAATTAGCAACATTTAATGTAATAAGAGAAAAATCGAACGCTCGGCATCTACTGTGCAACTTACAAGCGTTACAAGTGTATTAAAAGGATCTGACTGGGGGTGAGGAAGGGAGGGCCAGTATAGCGAGCGTCAAAAGTCGTTGACCGAACATATAAACGCACTTGAGCAAACATAACCCGGAATTTTTCGAGCTTTATAGTGAAAGCCGTGTTTTTCCGATGCTCTCTCTCTCTCTCTCTCTCTCTCTCTCTCTCTCTCTCTCTCTCTCTCTCTCTCGGATCTTCTTCTCCTTCGCCTCCTGGGCCAATGGAGCGTAAAAAATATTTGAAAGGAGACGATAGAGGGGAGCTGCATAGGAGTTGCCGCTCGGCGAAATAATAATAGAGATATCGGGGGTAGGAGGAGAAGGAAGAAGAAAAAATATAAAATTATTTATCCTGCAGACAGCGAGTGTTTATATATACGTATACATTCGCAACTTAAACAAGCAGTATCTAGCGCGGAGGCCTGTACGCCTCTCTCTCTCTCTCTCTCTCTCTCTCTCTCTCTCTCTCTCTCTCAGCGCGAAAGCGCAGAGCAGCTCCATTCGTCTGGGCCATAAATATAATTTTCCCTTATCAACGGTACGTTTACCTCGGGACTAACCTAAACAAATAACCTTCGCCGCAAAGCATCAGAAAATAACTCGAGGGCGCGACTACGAGATGTGCATCTACGATACTCAACGACGCCGCCGACGCTCTTTCACCGCACCGCGCACACTCCAAATCCATAAATATGTATATATGTGGGAGCGATGTAATTCTCCCGTTTTCTTCGCCGCGCTATATACATACGGCCGATTTTGTTTGATAATTAAGCTTCGTGTCGTTATTGCGGACGATCACATGGCTCTTTCCGTATATATATATATTATGATGCTAAAGCAAAGCGTTGACTGGAATGTTGGATGATCAATGTGAATCTTATAATGGCCGTGTGATAATATTCAAATGCAAGGCTTATCTATTAGTAGATGTTTTGACACCTTCCAGGATATAAAATAATTACTTTATATACAAGGCAATGCTATAATTGCCTACATAAGCTTATATAGTGGAGTTAAATTAAAATTTTGTGATTTCTTGAGATGTTTTTCAAGATGTCATTGCCATGTGACTCTGCATTATCTTGAACGCATTTTAGATAAGTATGAAAATATTTACTTTAAATGATGAAAAGAATATATGTGACACATCTCATGTTTATAAAATTTACAATCTTTACACAAAATGATTTAGATATTGTTGTTTCTTAAGAGCCGCGCGCGAGCTCGTTGTTTACCGTTGCCGAGTTTCCTAAATTACCCGGATAAATGTTGATATCTAGAAAAAAAACATTCCGGGTACAAAATCGATCGCTCGCTCACCGATGAGAGAAAAGAAAAAGATCCACTTGTCGAGTCGCAATTAATACCGACGATTCCAAAAATAACCAGCGTACCATGTACCATATCCCATTAGCACGTAACGGAGTTTTAATCCATCCTCTCCGTTTCCCCGGACCTTATAGCGCCAGACGCGGCTGCAAGATACATGTCGTTCCTATTACAACCCGACGACATAAACACACGCGGACGCGAATATGTTCAGCAGCAGCAGCAGCAGCGGGACGAGGAGAAAGGGGGAGTAGGAGGGAAACTTAAAAAAGAGCTCGGTACTGCAGGGCTAGAGAGAGAACGAGGCCCTATACGGAGTATTTTTCGCCTGCGCCAGAGTGTCGCGAGTATCCTTGCCCCGACTATGAGTCGAGAGTCTAACTGGATTACGCCGCGAAACAAGCTCGTGAACGTCGTAAAAATACAAAGAGCAAAAGGAGAATGGGAGAGGGAGGGAAGAGTAGGGAGGTTATAGGGGTGGGAAAAATATAAAAAGTTAAGAAGAAAGAAAAATAGAAGAGAGGTGGGGGTGGGTAGTGGAGGGAGCAGCCGAGGAAAAAGTTGGGCGCTGTGCAAGGCGAGCCGGGGCGGACTGGCTGCAGCAGCAAAGGCGAAGGCGAAGGAGGACGAGAGAGACTGTGAGAGAGAGGAAGAGGGACTGCTGCTTCGTTGCTGGTACGAGCAAAATTAATATCTGGGGGATTTCTCGTACTTGGCCCTCTCTCCTTCCCTCCCTCCCTCTCTCTCTCTCTCTCTCTCTCTGTACATATAACGTCGCGCGCGATCGCAAAAACTCGCGAGCAGCAGCAGCAGCAGCAGCAGCAGTAGCGAGAAAGAGAGAGAGAGAGAGAGCCCGGGCTCTCTGGAAACCGAACCGAGCGAAAGTTTGGAATTTACTGCCCGACATATTGGCTGCGAAAGCACCCGAAATTAAGGCTAGTAAAACATTCTTCTGACACGTAACCCTCCGCTCTCTCACTCGCTCCCTCTATTCGGCAAGCCCTCCGTTTCCCTCTGTGTGTGTCTCTGTATGTGTGTGGATGGGCGGGGGTGTGCGAGTGTTTGTGTGTCTCTCTGTGTGTGTGTGTGAGCGCGCGCCCCCACGGTCCGACGAAATATTCGATACTGCAACTGCGAACGAATATTTAGGACTCTCGTTAAAACGCTGATGCTGCGCGACAAAGGATACACATTTTTCAAATAATGCGCGCGAGCTTTTTTCCCCCTCTCTCCTGCTTTTTTCGATTCCTCGTTTTTTTTTTGTTTCGTCGCGGAGAGGAAGAGGAGGAGGAGGAGGAGGTGGAGGTGTAGAGCGCGGCTACGAGAATGTATAATCCAGTAGGCGACTTACAATGCTTGCTAAGCAGAACTGAGCGTTATATTGAAATACGTGTGTGTATGCACATTTCGAGTAAAAGAAAGAGAGAGAGAGTGAGAGTAAAAACGTGGAGAAAAAGAATTTTTAATGCTTGTTTTTCTTTGAGTCGCACGCGCGCGTTCACCGCGACGAGGAAAGGGAAAAATATATGAGAAATTCGCTCGAACTTTCCTTCGAATCGAGAGAGCGATGCTTCTTGCTGCTCCGACCTCCGGCCGCCGCCGCTGCCGCCGCCGCATAGCGATCGTTATGCCCTATAGCCCCCCGCCAGCGCCTTATTATTCTATATTACGTATCTGAAACGTACTTTATTTTGATTTAATTTTCAGCGAGCGCTCGCCTGCGTATACCTGCACAGCCCTGTTTTCTTTTCCACGTGTTTCCGAGCCGCCACTACTACCGCCCCGCTATACGAAAGAAAAGCAATTAACATCCGCCAGCGTATAGGCCTTATATATATACATACATTTTAAATGCCGAATATTCTTCAGTTCTTCATTTCGACGATGTACGAGATTCTGATATATAATCAATGGAGCTCTGCGTCACGTCGATGTTAATTTAATGATTGCGCAATCGCGATTCTAGAAGCGCAAATATTACGTATTCACAATATTAGCACTGGCCGGGGGCTCAAGTCAACGATTTACTTTTAAACTTTGAATAAGAAGAACAAGAAAATTAAAAACTACATTCTCGCACAGGCTATTACCGCGAAATAATAAATTTCTGTTTGTACAAGTGTGAAATTTATGGAGATCATATACGTTAGATATAGCGTACGATTGTACACTCTATTTATATTTTTTAATCTCAATAATAATTCTCGCTGAATAGCATAGTGTGATGTGATAAGTTTTGCAGCGTACATTTTCTATTACATGTATTTATTCCAGTGCGCGCGCGCGAGTTATTTATACGCGTATTATCAATTTAATGTAACATGATGCAATTCCAAAAGAAGGTCGCATAGCGCAGTTTAAAAACTTGGATGACCTATCTTTTGATTCACGCTGTAATAAGCTGAACAATGGTGAGTAAGGCATTTTCATAAGAGAGAGAGAGAAAAAGAAATCATTAAATCAGGAAAAATTCGTGGAAAAACATTTTACGACCACACGGCGATTCTAATGTATAATTTTATATTATCTTATAGAAGGTGAATGTATATCGCTAAAACTACGTAAAGTCCAGAAGGCTGCTTATATCGTTTTATTTATATACTAAGTGAAAACCGACTTTTTTACTTTGACAACATATATAACTAGTTCCAAGTGGGTAATATTCGCATACCTAATTGAGCTACAGCTACCTAACTTCCAATTTCGCTAAGCGCCTGTGGGCTCGATGTTGGAATGCATCATTGAAATGCAACCAGAACCTTAGTTGATTCGCGAATTCCTTCGTAATTGACATAAAAAAAACGGGGAATGAAAACAATTATAATTTTTTCGCTCCAATCGCACCATATAAACTTTCAATTTGCGTTATAAGCGCTTTAGAGTAAACTTTTTTAATTGACGCCATACAAATAGTTTAGATACTTGGATTAATAATCGTGTAAAATGAGGAATTATAATACTATTGTAAATTCCGTGCGACGATTGCTATGTTCAACAACGATCGCATTGATAAAGAACCGCTTTTGTCATTTTAATGCGTTGACTACCTGTACAGATAGGCACGCCTGATGATAGCAAATCAGCGTGAATTTTTTTCACTTTCAGTAAATAACAAACTATTGTTAATTACTGCAAATTATACATTGGGTAATTAAGAAATAATCACTTATAGACAGTATAACTATGTTGCAAGTATCTGGTCGTAAAAAATGAAAATTATTATCTCGAGTAAAACCGTCCTGCATCAAAGATTTTTCTCCCATTTACTTAAATCACAATGATAATTGTTCCCAATTTAGTTTAAAATTTACCATCCTTGTATTAACCATTTTTTCCGTAAATAATATTTAGCAGTAAATTAATTTTTGAACCGCGTAGAATTTGTGATTGGTCGACAGAAGATCTCATTCATTTAATGTTTGGTTTTATAATTTGTACAATCAATACCAATCTAAAAATAGCCCGCCGCCTCCAAGCATTGCGAAAGCTATATACTAATCAAGCATTATTTAAAATTCTAAGAAACGTTACGTTACTTTATCATTTACGAAAATACACGGATTTATAAAATTCTTTCATTATTAATATTCACAAATATGTGTACAATATTATTTAATTTCTGATAAAAATCAGTTCAATCAGTATTAATATGAAACGGTACAAAAGTGAACTTTCCAAGTACGACATTGTACAATTATCTTTTGTAAAATTTATTCAGAAAGAGTATTCACGATGCATGGACATCGTATTTCAAAAGATTTATCAAGCTAATTAGATAACATTTGTTACGAAATTGTTTTCCTTATAATATAAAATGAATATTCGTTATTTAAATATAGATGATCGAGAATCCGAACACTAATTATATTACAGATTATAATAGAATCGATATTCCATTATTATCGATATTAGACACATTTATGTATCAAGCAAAAAAAACTATTTTATTTCTACTGACAGTTTCATTGCAGTAACACTGACAGAAATCTAGACATATCTGCAAGTTTTTCCAACATAACTACTTACCTATGATTGTAAATAAAGAGACTTATGCAAACTTATTTCCTGCATTCATACAATTAAAATATTAATCTTGTTTTAAAAATCGAAATAAGAAGTTGTTATATAAAGAAAATATAAGAAAAATAAATGAAAAACGTAAGTCAATTTAGTCTGACAAATATAATTTTGGAAAACGATATTAATAATAAGATATTCAATATCTAGAATCTACATCTTTTTAAAACCGAAATTGTGTAAGAAATTTCATTTCGTGTACAAACGTCGTAAATTTTTAAGTGTTTTATGTCAGCTTCGTTTAGTAAATTTCTTGAGTATTTTATCAGTTAATTTAATGCGTTATACTTCCTCAGACTTAATTAAAGTATGAAAAATTCAAGGACTCGGCATATTATATTCTCATGAATATTGTAAAAGCGTGAAAAAATTAAATTGTCAAGGTAAAACGCGTTTCATTAATTTACTATTCTCCCCACCTTTTTTTTTGCACTGACAATGTGCTAAAATTATTCTACAATAATAACGTTAACTATTCACGTATTTCTTTTCAATAATGACGTCTGATCGGCAAAAATTCGCCATCTACTGGCGCGCAGATGTACTAAAAATTCAGCGCATGTGCTATACTCGGATGATAAACCCGTCAAATTTCAATTCAGTGTCAATAAAAGAAAACTTAGAATTTCAAAGAAAATAAAAGTATAATAATAAAATAAACTCACCAAAAGATGAAAACAAAAAAGGGAATTAACAAAGGGACGGGCATCTGAAACGAAATAATCACTCAATTAAATAAATAATACATTGTATTATTTGAATGCAGAAAAGGACAGAATTGGAAGAAAGAATACGCTTATTATGTGTAAAAAGATATACTTATTATTAATATTGCTTATAAATAAATAAACATGACATTGACAATTGTTTTTGTTTTTTGCAAATACTGTACAATTTAGTTACCCTCGCATGATTACACTTTTGGCCTTTTATTTACCGAAGCAGCGAATCACTAGCGAATTTGAATGAAAATAGAGTGAAATAGATAGGTTATATATTGCATACGCGCATGTGTAGGTGTGTCAAATCAATTGCACATCAGGATTACAACAGGCGGCGCCGCCGCCGCCGGGACGACCACTTGTGGATCCGCGCACGCAACGAATGCTCGCACTATTTCAATCTTGCACTGTTCAACAACAATACAAAGGTCACTCGCTCCGATGTGTCGTTGATTTTATTAGAATTTCTATCGGAAAGGCGTCGCGGCGACTGGACGGAGACAGAGAGAAACAAAAACAAGAAAATAATAAAAGAAAAAGAAAAAATCAAACACGGCACGTTCCTGATTCTGTCGCTGCCTTCAAGCGCATCCCAGAATCTCACTGGACTGTAGAAAAGAAATAAAAGACAAAACAGAATAAAAAGAGTGAAAGACGCCGGACGCAGCGACGCCGACGCATTTTTTCCAAAGAAGGCAAGTGCTGCGAGAAAAAAGTGTCCGGGAGATTCCGGGTCGACGTTCCACCTTATACATTATCACGTCGTCGCGCCGGAGAAAAAAAGAGAGAAAGAGGGGATGTAGACACACGAAAATGCAGTGAGGAGACAGAGAGCGAGAGAGAGAGAGAAAATCGGCCGCTTACCGAGCGCACAAGAAAAACTTGCGTAAAAAACTCCTTGAATGTGTATTGTGTGTGCTGTGTATGTGTTGAGGTCCCCGTGCTCGAAGACTGCCGAGAAAATATTCACGACGATCATGAAAGGAGACTAGACTTTCGTCGCTGCCGCTGCTGTTGGCTAAATATTTTTTATCGTTTTTCACTCTCTTGCTCGACACACCGAACCACTTTTTCTCTTCTCCAAAACTTTCGGCAATGCCTTGTGCTGATGTTTGGGCTGCTTCTTTCAGTCGTACTCGCTTTATTGCTGCAGACAACTGCATGTGCACATTGGCCTAACTGGCGCCATCTTGTTTCTCACGACTTAACTGTTGAGTTCGGTGTCGGTCTTACCAGCGAATGAAGAACGATGTGAATTCAACGGGTAAACGTTCACTGCTCGCGTCGCTCTGCGCAAGCGCGGACCAGCGTTTGGCATGTGCAATAATATACCTACATGATAGCAATATGACTGGATGTGGCCGGTGGCGTTTCAACTACCAGTAGGTGGCGTTGCAATATTGATATGAAAAATTAATAGAATATAAGTATACTGCTTTTTATAAAGAAAGTAAGAATATACTTACAATCATACGGATATATAGATTTTCATGATAAATGATATATATAAGATTATCATTTTGCAGAAAATTTTAATGAAAAGAGCCATGGAAAATGTTTAAAATTTAATTACGCGTCGTTCTTATATACATATATACATATATAGTTTTTTCTAAAATTAGTATACGTTGGAATTATAATTTTCGACTCATGCTAATGGTATTGAAATAAATGTATTGCACAAATTTCACGCAACGCACATATCCAATATCAGTTTCAACCAATCATGAAATTAATATAGAAACGAATGCGCATGAAAAATGGAAAACGTGACTAATCGAGTTCAAACAAGCGAGTTTTAAAGTATGGCTTATAGTGAGGCTAGTTTCTAAAATACAAGGAATACGTTCAGCTGCAGCTACGCTGGACAACTGCCAAGCTTTCTCGGAGCTCGTAAATCGAGTATAACTATCGGCATCAACACTTTCGATGGTAAATCCAGATATTTGCATATAAAATTTCGTCCAAAGTTTCATTACGGATTCATCGAATTTTTCGCAAATTATATAAAGAGATTAAGAAAAGAGGAAATTGAATTTCGACGACGTGACTGTCAGAGGTAGAAAATGATTTGTGAAGGATTCTTATTAGAGTAAATGGCTGTGCCCCGGCAATTGGTAAAACAAGCAGAGAGAGAGAGAGAGAGAGAGAGCGAAAGATCTCGGGAGTCTCTGGTGCCGTCGAAAGTCATTAGTAGGTGTATATATACCTGCGTTACAGTCCGGCTCTCTTTGGGGGAGATCCGCACTCAAGTTCTCTCTTTGGCAGCGCATCGTCTGCCGACAAGTGCTCTCCTATCTCCTTGTCCCATCTACGACTCGAGTCTCTATTTCTTTTTCCAGACCAGTTGCAGGCCGAAGCCCGACTCTTCCTGCATTTAACAACTTGATGCGCATACCTGCGCGGGCCCACTACCGATAAATTCAATTCTTTCTGTCCTCTCCCATATGCTTTTTCTACGAATCGTGTAACAGCACTTTTTGCATATACCATGCTTTTCACATTATTTCTTTTGTCTTTTGAAATTGTTTTTTCGATATTTTTAATGAGTTCTCGTTCTAAATTTTGCTCGATTTTTTTCAATAACCACAATTTATTTCAGCTATTTAAATTTTAACTAAAACCGATTTATTCTGTCTGTATGAAAAAAACAAAATTTTTCGAAATCGCATATCGTCAATGAGTATTGTTAAGCCGCGAGTCGTGCAAGTACAATTGTAGGAGATTCGCGTGCATCAAAGTCGTTACTCGGGTCCGGTATACAAAAGAAAAGAACGAATCGAGCTCTGCACAAATTTAAAATAACATGTTGGTTTTATTAAGCGGGACGAGGACTCTTTCTCTCTCTCTCTCTCTCTCTCTCTCTCTCTCTCTCTTTCTTGGGCTGGTTTTTGACAAAAAGCAGCGGAAACATATAAATACTTAAACGTCTAAAAGCTTAATCGCCGTTGATTGCAGTAAGAGGTAAATGAGAGGTTGTAACGGACGGTATATACTTGACTCGTGCTTCGCTCTCTCAGTTAGTGGCCACTCTAAGCTACTACACTACCCAGACACGCTGTATTTTTTACGTCTCTCTCTCTCTCTCTCTCTCTCTCTCTCTCTTTCTCTATCTAAAGGCAAGACAAAGTACAATCATTAGAGACAAAGCGAGGGAAAACCTGCAGCCAAGCCGAAATTGCAGCTTGAACGTTTATGTAGAAGAAAGAGGTTCAGGGGTATTATAAAGGAAAGAAATCTTTATCTCGATTCGCGATTTGTTTTGATTTCAAGCTCACGGCAGCTGCTGCTGCGAGCGTCGATTTCTCCGCTCAGTGCAATAGGAGCGGTGGCAGCTATACAAGATATACACGTTCTCCATAATGGAGTCGTCTCCGAGCCTGGCTAGGCAATCGGCGCTCTATCAAAGTGTACAGCCGATCGCGGCGCTCGCCCCGTCCGAGAAGTTCTTTCGCGGTCTACCCGAAGCAGCTGCACCGGCGGCGGTGGCAGGCGGCTGAGGACGACGAGGACGAAGGAGAGACGTAAATACGGGAGAGGAGAGTAAGAGTCGAGTGGCTGCAGGCAGAACAAGCAGCAGCAGCTCGGGAGAGGGATAGGCGAGGCAAAAAGTCGAAAAAATTCGAAAACCAGTCTTTCTCTCTCTCTCTGTCTCTCTCTCTCTGGCTCCCTCTCTCTTGCCGCCTGGCGTCGAGTCCGTCTGGCAGCGCGGCGACCACCTCCAGCGCTGCTGCCGCTGCTGTTTTCTCCTCCTCTGCGGCCTTTTCTCGTGCGCCTTGCGGTCCTCGGCTCCTCGGCGCTCGCTCTCTTCCTTAATTCAGTCGAATAAGTGCCTCACCTCGATCCGCCTCGTCCTCGACCGTATATATACACACACGCATACCTTCTCTTCGCGTATCTTCCTCTCTTCCTCTCTCTCTCTCTCTCTCTCTCTCTCTCTCTCTCTCTCTCTCTCTCACCTGCAAGCCGATCTCCACGCGCGATGTCGTCGCAGACTCCTCAACTTCATCTCTGCGGTCTGGACGGGAGTGTCTCTGCCTAGAGAGCGAGAGATCGCGCATATAGCTTCGCTGTCTCGTTGCCGCGGCTCCGAGTGTCTCGTGTGTTTACCAGTCGATCGTATCCTACTCTAGGACGCAGGTGTGCGTGCGTGCCTGCGTGTGCTTATGAGTGTACGCGCGTGTGTGCGCGACGGCCTCCTATACGCTACACATAGAGGCTAAGATAGATCGTGGAGCTGATCCTGCATCGCCGCTGGCCACTGCTCTGGAAGCAACTCCAGAAGCCAGAGAGAGAGAGAGGCGAAACTACGCCTCGCGATCGATCGTCAACAGGTGTGTATATATATATGTGTGCAGCACAGATTATCGATAGCCACAGGTTCGCGAGCATGTATAGTGAGATCGTAATGGGAATTGGTGATATACGTATATGATATACGTATATATACGTCTTATTTCGCAATACTAGGGCATTCTTTCTAAATCTAGGGATATTAGATTTAAGTTAGTTTTTAAGTTCTTTTTGTCACCAGACTATGTACAGGTAACTGCGTTTACCTCTATAGGAATTACTTATGTAATTTTCTTCTGGTTAATAAATATACAAATATACAAATATACAAATATACAAATATACAAAGTCTATTGAACGAGCGTTGATAGGTGGGATTTTGGGTGACGAGTAAGTATACCGATAAGTGGAGGCTGCGAGATCTAGTGATCGGTATTTTTCCGCGTGAATGTTGACACGACGAGGCGCGTAATTCTATAGAAGAGCTGGGTGAGCGGACGAGTGTGACGCTGAATACCGAATGCGAATCGAGCGACACTCGCTATGGCGTTGTTTACTCCCAACGTAACGATTCTTTATTATATACTGCACGCCAGACCAATAACAAATATTTGTATGAAATAGGTATATCTGAATACCTTTTATCATTTTACTCACTTCCGTAGAAATATTTAAAAGTAAACGAACCAAAAAGGACCAGGACATTAACATCGCGCAATCACTGACTAACGAACACCTCAGCTTAGCTCGACGCTAACGAGATTCCTGCAAAGTGTTCGTAGCCGGATTACCAGGATTATAGACTGTGGCAGCTCGAGCAGCAACAGCAGCGGCAGTTCAAGCCTCTCGACTCGGCATTTTTCTTGCTTTAGTCATTCGCCTTCTTCGGCTCTCTCAGCCTCTCTTCTTCTTCTTTTATCTCGCTCTTTCTCTCTCTCTCTCTCGCTCTTACCCACGAGAGAGAGAGAGAGAGAGAGAGAGAGAGACCTACCTGAAGTTCTACGAAAGTATAATTTTCGGCTGTATACGCAGGGGGAACGAGCCGAAGCAGTCCTTGATATTGTATACCTGCGCGTGCGAGCCCGGAGCAAACGGCAGCAGCTTCGTGGACGTTAACTATATCTCGTTGGTGCCGATCGATATAAAGTGCATTCTTGTTTACTGAACGTAACTCATTGTTGTCGATGGGAAAAAGTGTACCAAAGGCCATTTAGACATTATAAAGCTATTGGTGCCGCTCGATCGGATCTATATACATCGCCGGAGCCTTTTACTTTGCTTCGCGGAACGTGTTTCTATTATAACGATATTATCGCAATATATATATATATAATATACAAAGTTTTTATTTCGAGCGCGCTATTCTCGATATTCGAAAAGTAGTAGCATTTTCATAGATGAATGTTTTTCATTATCGTTTGTCTGGGTCCATAATGACCATCATTGACAAGAAATTTCCTTTTACCGGAAATTGTATAAGCATAAACTTTATTATTATTCAAACAGCGTAATAAGTAAAAGTTGTTATGGAAGTAGCAACTTTTAAAATGTTATGAAATTTTTTTTGGCCGGGATTACACATGCGAATAAATTTATGAAAAAAAATATATCCTACCGCGGATTTAAGCCAAATTTATAATTTTTCTTTAAATATTTAGTTTGAAAATCGTATATACGAATGTAATTCAATTTTAAACAGTACCATTTCTCTATCGTTTCTAGCTATCTCGATTTGTTTAATCTAATCCGAATTCTTTATGCAAATTTCTATTACTTAGATATAAAATATCTGTATGCATAACTGATCGACCGTTCATTATTCATCGAATAATATGAGTTCGAATAGCATTTTAGTATAGAATAAAGATATTATTGCATAATAGTCATGTGTTCCAATTAAGAAGCTATAATATTTAAACGCTTTAATTTATCGCTGGAATATTAAAATAAATTTATAATTTAGCTTCCATAATTTACTATCAAACAATCGATGCTGCAACTGCACTAACAAATTTAATAGCTTTTCATATCATGTCAGTTTTAGGAGAAATGTAACATTAAATAAATAAATCAAACTTATTCACGTCGATGTCTGAAAGTATTCATAATATGTGAAGAACGTATACTGTCAAGGAATTTATTGATATATACAGAATACAGGCAGTATATAAGTTATTCATCGGTGCGTTAAAACAAGAAATAAAACATTATTATTGCGCTTTCAAAAAAGTTCACATATTATACTTAATATTCTTATGAGTAATAAGCATTTGACACCTCAAATCATGAATTACTTTCAGAGCATAACATTTGAACTAAATTCGACTTATAAGTTGATGGTAAAAGTGAAAAATTAGAATTTAGTTAAATCATTTTATCTGGTACTTGCAAAAATTTATTAATTACAAGAAAAGTATATTAGATTTAGTCAATACCTCCATTGAATCGATAGTTGAAATTCATGATTCACATCACTTTTTTATAATCTTTTTTTATTTTGATGAGTTATTCAGGATACATAATATAAAGGATTTAATCGAGTTTTTCTTTTTCTTCGAATAAACATAGAAACGGATGTAGCGACTGAAAAACTGTGACATGGTTTCATGCAACGATACTCTTGTGGCTGTAAGAAAGTTATTTTTGGACATTCTGTTGAGTTTGTGAAAAACAAATTAATTTTCATTTATGAAAAACTTGAACAGCTAATGCTCATCGATCAGACGGTTACTATTGAAAGTAACGAAAACACTAAAAGCATGAATAAAAATTTGTTCTACTAATCCCCAAGTGTACATGTCTTTTATTCACTTTGTCAGAAAATCCATATCCCTAACACCTAAATTGATATTTTTAGATATCCAGATGAAAAAGTACACAACTGTCATTACTCCTTCATTCGTATATGCATATCTTTGCACTCTTAATTACGCGGCAACGTATAGTTTCTATCTCCCTCGATCAGGTCTATACCACGATTGACGCGCGAATAAAGTCGACAACTCGGGCCAAGATGGAAAGGCAGCTGCTGCAGTTGTGCGAGGTCGCGAGCAAAGCCAAGAGTGGTGCGTAATTTCAGACTGCGACACGTTAACAATGTCCAAGCGTAATGGATGACTAAGGACATTCGATCTGTTCAGATTTTCCGTCGATACGTCTCGAGATGAAGCGCAGCATCAGCGCAAAAGTTTGCCCATCGATGCACTGCAATTTTTCAAACACTGCGCACTGTAGAGAGAGAAATGTCAGGTCATTGTAACAGAGTTCCAATAATAATGAGCTTGAAATATCGCTTAGTGTACACTTATGCACGCGAGGATATTATTAGAATCGGCGTTGCTCTCGCTCTCTCTCTCTCTCCCCCCATCTAGCTCGTTTAATTGGCGTTCTCCAGCAAATGCTGGGGATAGAGAGAGAGAGAGAGAGAGAGAGAGAGAGAGAGAGCCAGAGCCGTAATTACGAGGTACGACTGCCTTCGCCTAGCGCAATTATCGTCCAATCGTTCCTGATTATCGCGAATTAATCGACGCGCCGTAATCAAGGAGACACTGCGCCTGCTCTCCTACTCTTGCCTCTCTCTCTCTCTCTCTCTCTCTCTCTCTCACGCTCACTCAAGAGAGCATCTCTTTCGCAACCTTCATTCCGAATCGTCGAGGAGCGATTGAAATGATGGAATGGAGGCTATCAATTTGCTTATTCCAAATTGTTATTAGCGCGATAATTGGGACTAGCGCAAACTCACAAATGAATAAGTGATGAAAATCGTAGTTTTTCATTCAAACTGCAGAAATTATTTCCAAATTATATTCCAGTTTGATTACGATAGTTTGGTAATTGAAAAGATGCCAAAAATTCGATCAAACCAGGAAAAGCAATGACATGAGCATTAGTTCTGAATTTCCGTGAAAATATTTATCTTTCTCTCTCATATAGTTTATTCTCTCGCATAAATATCAGAAAAGCTACTGTGCAGGATTCTGAACTATCAGATATACGTTATGCTTGATATTAGAACCAAAGCATTAGGTGTATAAAAAGAAAAAAAAATTGGGCCTAGCCGAGTGAACGAAATCATAGGAAACGCAACGAGGTACATAGAAACCGTGTCCAAAAATCAGCATAACGTACCCATTCAAAATTAGTTAAACGTCAAGCTCGCTCTCGCGCATACTAATACCACGAGCCCAATTCCCCGCAGCGCCTCCACTACTTGGACAAACTCAATTCTCGACGTCGCAAACTAAACTAAAGCAATGGCCAACGTATACGTTTCAGGTTGAGGATTGATCAAGGAGATCGAGCGTGACCAAGTCGAGACGAGCCGATCATGCCGGGATCCTCGGGAGCGATGCTCGCGGCCGTGGCCGTGGCCCTGACGTCACTGTTGCTCTCGGTCAGCTGGAGCTACGCCTGCAACGAGGCGATATGCGCGAGCGTCGTCAGCAAGTGTATGCTCACACAGAGTTGCAAGTGCGACCTCGTCACCTGTACCTGCTGCAAGGAGTGCTTCTCCTGCCTATCCTACCTCTACGACGAGTGCTGCTCCTGCGTCGGTAGGTTTATCAGCTGTTTTTCATGCTTCTTTTCTCGCCGGGAGAACAAAACATTTCTTTGAATCGGAGAATGCTTCGTCGACGTCGTGAAATATTTACTTACTACAAGGAAAATTTAGCTTTTATACAATAATATACTTATTTTCACTTATCAAATTCTCAGTGCAGTAAATAAATATTTCATCGTCCACTCGTCAATGAAGCTTTCTTTGATTTAAAGAAACGTTTTTCTCAGTACAATCGTATTATTCAAAGGGAGCCCAGACTAAAATATCCACCTGGAATCTAATTAGAATCCCGGTGGTCTTTAAACTGACCGAGATTGCCTTTTTATCTGCAAATGGGTACAATTTTAAGTCGCGGCTAGGATGAGAAAATAATGTTTTATAAAGAATATAAAGAATCATCGAGTATTGCAAAAGGTACCGAAGAAAGTAATCAAGTTATTCTGGTAGCAATTCACGAATGAATCGACTATTTTTTTGTTGCGCGCAATAAAAAAATGAAGCAATCCTCAAAGCAATAGAATATCCCTTCTTAGAGGTTTGATTATCTTTTTTGTATAACGTTACAGATCTTTGCCCAAAGCCGAACGTCACGGACAATCCGTTGAGCAAGAAATCCCACGTGGAGGACTTTAACGAACCCGTGCCTGGACTCTTTCAGGCGCTTACAGCCGAACCGGACGCCCACGAGAGATGGCTCACCTTCACCTATCCCATAGATTTCGACGTTACTCTGTTTGCCCCCAAGCAGGACAGAGAGATCAAGTATCACATGCGTGAGTATCTTTTCTTTCCTTCGTGCATTTTTCACATTTCTAATTTGGCTGTAAAACTTTTAATGTAAAAATCTCTGCAGAAAATCAAAATTCAATTATCTATTTGAATAACCCAGCTTATGCTCGTGTGCTGAAATATAAAAGTGTACTTTTGCAAAATACTACTAGCTTTAATAGGTTTCTCTTTTTCAACAAGTTTCAGAAGCGGCGGACGGAGAGAAGAGCCATCCACTGAAGCCGAACGTGTTGACGGTCAACTGCACCGTAGCTTACATGGCTCAGTGTAATTCGTGGAACAAGTGCAGGCAAGCCTGTCAGAGTATGGGAGCAACAAGTTATCGATGGTTCCACGACGGCTGCTGCGAATGCGTCGGCGACACCTGCATCAATTACGGCATCAACGAATCCAGATGCTTGCACTGCCCCTTGGACAAGGAGGAGGACATCAAGGATCAGTACGACGATTACGGGCAGGACGAGGACGAGCTCACCGAGGACGAAGTGGATTGAGCAACTGTTAGCTGACGGGAAAAGAAGCTTCGGCGCCTTTAAGGACAGGGACGGATTTCCACTTTCATTTTGTCATTCCTCAAAGCTGTAAATTGTTTCGACAGACGCTTTTCCTATGAATCATGCATAAAGCGCATTGTTTTCAATATTGATGGACAAAGGCATTTTACACTGGAATCCGAAACTTCTTTTTAAACGGCAAAGAGCTTTTTCTAGTCACGTTTTATCCGCAGAAGCCACGAACAAAATCGCAAATCAAAACTGTTGTGTCTCTCGTCTTTTCTTTTTGTTTTCAAAAGTTGATGTTGGACGAGCCATATTGCAGTGCTTAACAGAGAAGGGCAGCCGCCTGTTTATACAAGTATAATTGTGCGCAAATGTGTGTAGAATCCACTGTCTATGCATTAGGTTTTTAATTACAAATTTTTATATGAAACAATTTGAAGGCGTCACTTTTAAGTAGAAATTATGCATGCGTGTCCATAGTATTAGTAAGTTAATTAATTCAAATTAATTTAACTTGTTTAAGGAATATTCTTAAGTTTATTTTTAGGTAAATTTACTGTATCAATTATTATACTGTGCCATACGGATAAAATTGTACATATAAACATATTGCCATGACATTAAATTCTTTATGTATATTATACATATATATAT
>UELV01150847.1:0-11592 GCA_900490015.1 Megastigmus stigmatizans
CTTATATATATATATAAATTCAAAAGGTAAACATGTGTCCTCTTTATTAAAACTCAGTGAAGTGCAAAAAGCAATACAAAAGAAAAAATAAGTCTTTTTCTGACTTTTTCACTTAATCAGGACTCAAATAAAGATTCAACAGATTAAAATTGCATGTATTCTCTAATAAATTTTAGATTTTAATAATTGTACATATATGTATAAAAGTCTTTATTTATATATTATACTCCATAAATACTTGTCGTGATTTCAATCCAAAAAGCATAAAATAACTAAAAGAAGATAATCGAATTCGATTTGAAACCTATTTAGATTTTCATTACTTTCGACTCGCGCATTCATTGTTAATAATCGAAAGATCAGAAGAGCTGAAGTCAAAAAAGAGTATATAGCGGATTGATGCCTTCGGACAAAGTTTGGCCATGACACGCGGGTTGAATTATCGCGCTGGGAAAACGGCGCTTCTGTCTAGTATAGTGGGCGGCGGCGGCGGCGGCGGCGGTGGCGGCGGCAGCAGCAGGCAAGGGTGGCGAAAAAAAATCCTAATCCATTTATGCCCGATCTGTTCGACTGCACTGTCCCCCGGCTGATTGAATTAGTATCGAAGTTGCTCGGATGTGTATCCGCGTCGCCCTCACAGGTACGCTCAAGCTCCGGCTAATGAGATTATCGACAATCAATCGCGGAATGGACCCGCAGAGAGAGAGATAGGAAGAGAGAGAGAGAAAGAGAGAGCGAGAGAGATACAGAGAAAGAGAGAAAGAGAGAGGGAGCAGACGTCGCATATAAGCTCGCGGAACGAACTTTCGTGTGTGTATATATATATATATATATATATACCCCCGACTGCGCCATGTATGCAGGTCATCTATTCCTGCATATATATACCGATTCCCCTATAACGAACATTGACGTACAGTAAACGGAAAGCTATGACGAATCAGATCTGTTCCTTGCTGCACGAGCTGCGCTCCATATGGATATATACACGTGCATAGGAGTGCGCGACAGTCACGAAAAATAGTGGGGAAAAAAAATGAAAGCTGCGCAAAAATTCGCGGAAAGTCTCGCCAATCAAATCCGACGATAGCAGTTATACTGCATCCAGATCAAACATTTCTTCTTTTTCAACGTTAATCGAGTTTTCGAAAAAAATTTTTCACAAATTAATCCAAATCCTTGAAAATACATTTGAAAACTCGGCGACGCCTAGCTTTATTTGCCAAGGCAGCAGCCGACATACAGCAGTACAAAAACTATGCAAATTTTCCCAAAGTTAGTGTTACACTGCATGTTTTTTCAATCGATGGATGTAACCGTTAAATGGACACAGAACAGAACACGCGCGGAATTCTTTGGAGTAGACAAGGAAATTTAAGAAGGGCTCTGTTTCGCACTTTATATAATGTTAATTAAATTTTAGTTGAAAGTTATCTTTTATAGAGTGTATGCAGAAAATTTTTATCCATTGAGCTCAAATTTTACTCAAAAAGATCTGATGGCATCGTGTAACATACAATATATTTACTATTCAACCCTTTTCTTTACGTAAATTGAGAAGTTGTCGATCTAAAATTTAACATTATTCAGAAACAAAATCCGATAAAATGTATGTACAAAACGTTTTTGTTCTACCGTATAACAATTTCAATTCCTTGAGTGGTATGCTTTTGATCTCAAAGAATTTTTGAATATTCTGAATAGCACTAAAAGCGTAGCCAATCAGTGCGTCTACACAGCTTTTTATAGGAAAACGCTGATTACCGGTTACAGCATTTAACCCTATACAACACCCACACACGCGCGTACGGCAAGCAGTCGAGGTATCAAAATTTAATTAGCAAGCAACGAGCACTTCCTTTGTAGCCGCGCTTATTCAAAATATTCGAAAGGAACGACGACGTGGCCTACGAAGAATTTCGTGCTTTTCGTATATGTAACCGAAAGAGGCTGAGCGCGCGTTTAACTAGAAACACATGCAACGAGGAGAGAGAGAGAGAAGCTCATCCATAGCAGCAGCAACGCACAGTAGCTCCAGCGCACAGCATCGCGCGCATGCGGCGGACAAAAAGCGCATTCATCGCTGGCGTGTCATATAACGTCTACTCTCGAGTAGCCTCATAAATCTGAAGCTACGCTAGGATAGCGTCGCGCGCGCGCACTGTTAGAGACCAAGAGCGAGAGAGAGAGAGAGAGAGAGAGAGAGAAATGCCTCGACGTTTCCGACTCTGCGTCGGAATGCGTGAGTAATGAGACCGAGAAGTGGAGCTCGAAAGGAGAGAGAAAAGTTGTTTCTTTTTTTTTACACTTCTCGCGCCCAACCATCCCTCGTCCGCGTCTTCAAAATTGGGACGGATTTTTCTTCTTCTTTTTCCACGGCGAGCCGTCAACCAGTCAATGAAACAAATAAGTAGGCGCGAGTCTAGAAGAGAGACCGCTCGACTCCCTCTTATCTGCTCTTCTTGTTCTTTATACCCTCAACCTTGTTTTTTCACAGTGTTATTTCTTAATACGAAAAAAATTGTTATATCTTAAACGAATTCACTGTTTGTTAATTCTTTTGCAAGTTTTCAAGATTCGGATTCATCCATTATATTTGAATATTAATTCGAAAGATATTAAAAGCATGCATGTCATCAGAACGAAAGTAGAAAAGTCATTTGTTTAACTTTAATGTCTGGATATTTAGCAAAATTCTTGAAAGCATATACACTAAAAGAGGCTTTCACGAAAATCTCCTGAATCAAGTAGTCTCCTATTTTCTGAAGAAAAATAAGAAATACTTGATCATAGAAGCTTATACAATTACCAGTGCGTTTCACTAAAAAAAAGAACCTCCCATTGTCTCACTTACGCATGTATACCCTTTCTTAAAATATTATTTTTGTCGATCCCATGACACTGGCGCATGCAACGTAAAAGTTCCAGTTTACTGACACGTGCCAGTCATCGCGGGGCAAGTGACGAAGTGCGTTATAGTTGAGAACGTCAAAGCCAATCAAACGGAATTTTCTAAACACTCGGACCGGTTTAGCTTTGCTCTGATTTTTCTCGCCTCGAACCCAAATCGCGCTCCATCACGTCCTCGCGATTCCATTGAAATACATAACAATTTTAAACTCATTAACTGACTTAGAATCATACAACAAAAGATAGACGTGGATTGTACCAAATTATTCGTCCAGCCAGAACAAACATCGTTGCTCCCAATACCTCGGTACCTTGTCGCTCGCTCACCTCCTCACCTCCGCGCTCTAGAATAACAGAGAAACCTTTTGAGTCGCCATCGCTGGATCACGAAATCAATTTTTCAAGAGTCACTCGCACGCGCCTCCCTTACTTTGACAAGGCCAAAAGCAATCGAATTCCGCTGTCGCGTAGCTCCGACACACTCCTCTCCCTCTCTCCCTCTCTCTCTCTCTCTCTTTATCCCTCTCTCTCTCTCATCGCATCGTAATTGTTAGTTTACGGAATATAAAGGCTCGAGAGCGGGAGTAGCTTTCGTTAAATTTGACCTCGCCCCGATGCAAATCCTCGCGTCGATGCTTTGTCGGGGTCCGAGGTTTAATTAACAATCCGACAAAGCCTTCATTTCCGCAGCTCGCTAGTATACGGTCTCTCTCTATATGTTGCGTATGTGCAGCAGCCGTACATTACACTACGCTGCTGGAGCGAGGAGCAACGAAATAATGAAAGTGGATGATAAGTTCTTCGCTCAAAAGACAGAAAGATAGTGAGTAACTAAGAAGAAAGGAGAGTGTGTGGAAGAGAGACAGAGAGAGAGAGAGAGAGAGAGAGAGAGAGAGAGAGAGAAGTAGAGAAACTGGACGTCGAGAAATCTCTTTTGGGAAAGCCGCGGAATATGCTCGAGTTATAGAGGAGAACCAGTGAGAAAAGGGTTGGAGCAAGAGATAGAGAGAGAGAGAGAGAACGAGAGACAGTTGAAAGAGTGAGCAAATCTTAAGCTGGAGAAAAAAGGTAATGCGGGATGGTAGAGGAACACGGCTTGAAAATCAAAGGCCTACTCAGAAAACTAATCCGACTATTTTTTCCGAGAGTGAAACATCAAAGCAGAGCAACGCTTCGTTCTCTTTCTCTCTTTGCCCCCCCTGCGATATATATATATATATATATACATGTATACATATATATATCCATCTCGCTCGCTCACTCTCTTGAGCTGCGGCGTGCACTACTTGCACCTAGCATCCAACGGACGGGGGGCATGAATACCCGTAAAACGAAACACGTTAACTGCCTGCGGGGGAAAAGCGCGCGGCTTGCTTGAATCTCGTTCGCTCTTCCTTTTCCTTCTCTTTCTCTTTCGTAAGCGCCTCTCGTAATAGCACTCGGTTTATGGACAGAATCTCTCTCTCTCTCCTCTTTTTCTTCCTCTTTTCTTTTTTTACTTCTCCATCGCTCGTTTGTCTATATTTTCTCTCGGCTATCTCTCGTCCTCTCTCAGAAAATGCCAGTACACAACGATAAAATTAAATTAAAGGAAATTTAATCTGGCGAAGCTTCGTTTCGGCGCACATATATAGAGCGCATATTTTTTTTAAATGCGCACTCGCTGCACGTCACTAGTCGAATTTCAAAGTGAAACGGTTGGAGCGCGACTCTTCTTTTTTTTCCTGCGCAACTTCTGTCTGCTAGACTGTAGCAAATCCATTACGCACTAATTAGTGCCCGTCGTTTTTTTTTTTTTTTTTTTTTCTAAAATATTTCCGTGTTCGTGGATTAATTTGTTACAAATTATTATGTGTTAAATATCGTTGAAATGATATTCGAGCCTACTCGTGACCTATACACTTTCAGATTTAAAAATGTGCCAAAGTGTGAGGGGAGAATTTATGAGCTTCAGCGCTAATGTATGACGCACAACAGAAGAAAAATATCCAAGCAACGATGCTTGCGAACGATAATAAAGAAGAGTGTAAGCACATTTTCGTCAAAAAATATATTATATATCGGGAGAGAGATGTTGTCGAAGCGCTGGAAGACAAAAAAATACGTAAATCTAGGTCAAACCGACGCTAAATAATAAATACAGTATTTAAGTAAGCGACTGCGCGGCAAGAAAATCTCACCGAGATTTCTCTTTCTCTCGCTCGAATAATTTATCGTCTAAAATTGAGCGCGCATTTTGTACACTGTTTTTTTTTATTTTCGCCAATTATAAGAATTCATAATTTTTTTGTACAACGAAGGATCGTTTTAGTTTTATTGCAGGCATCTTTCTTCGGGTAGGGGAGGTTGGAGCATCTCTTTGTTTTGCTCTCTGTTGTTTCAACCCCCCGCACACATCAGAAATAGAGCTTACACACACACAGAGACGTAGACGTACATGCGAACACGCGCAGGTAAGGAAAAAAGCGTATAGTGATGGAGAGTTGGCTCGTAGTCGTGATAAAAAAGATAAACAAGATAAAGAAGAAAAAAAGAGAGAGAAGACGAGGCTGGAGTATAGCTCTTGGGTTATAAAAGCTCTCGCGCCCTCCTAGATCCTTTGTCATTCTAAACAAACGCATTTATTTGACGACGGTGTTGTGGCCTCGTAATCAACTGAGACTGTTTTTTTTTCACCAAGAGTCGCTCGCGAGCCAAGATCGGAAACTTGTGAAAGCTCGAAATTTAAGTCCTTTTACCAGAGCCGCGAAAATTGCGAATTCTAAAGTGTTGACTCTGTGAAATACATGCATATACTGTATAAGAATGATATTCGTGGTTCTTTTCGAAATAAATAACCTCCGCCAAGCTTTAAATTTACCTCGCTTCTTCGCCGACTTCCACCGGCGGAATGGCTTTTAATCTTGCTTTTTATCTTGCGAAAATGAATTTGATTTCCTCTTGACATTTTTACGTGGAATTCACTTTTTGAAATTGCAATTTAATAGAATTTTTAAAAATAGTGCACTAGTGCTAATTGGCCTATTACGAATATTCTATGACAACGAATAAATTCCTAATATTATATAATGCGCATAAAAAGTTAAAAATAAACGATGGTCAAATTGTTCAATTTTGTAAAAAAAAAGATAATAAATGTAATTAATTACCCTTCAACTGAAGATTGCATAATGAATAAATATCATTAAATTTAAAATAATATCAATTTATTATTACTGTGAGGGTATATTAAAATACTAAAAATAGCGCATAAAATGCGGCTAATTAATCAAAATAATAAAAAATTTATATATTTTGTCGAAACAATATATAAAAACAAGCTAAATCATCGTCTGCTCGTAAAGTACAGATCTGGCGTAATGCTTCGAGTGTACATCCTACGCAAAAGTCCTCTAATTGCTATTTACCTTTCTGATAAAACCATCGTACGTAAATCTTACTCTACAATATACTTGTAGTCAGACAATTATACCGCCTACGCAAATACAGAAAAATTGCACGCAAAAATTCGCTTCGCGCCCATATCTGCGCACACACCATATCCCATATATAATTGCACAACCGCCGCTAAGTTCGAACGAAACCGTTTAAAAGGGTGTACGAAAAGCAGAATAATTCGCTAACCCCCCCCCACCCATTTGCCGACGTGGCGTACAAAGAAAAATTGAGAAATAAAACAAAGCGCGCAGACTAGGGTAAAAGGCGCAGCGAGGGGATAAATCGATCCATCGTCGGGGACAAAAATCTCTGGGCCGGTGGTGCCGCCGACGTCGCGCGCGCGCGAGAGAGCCAAGTGAAAAGAAAGCCAAGTCGAGCGTGGATAACACGGCGAGCCATGGGCGGAAGAGCGAGCTGCCCGAGGAATACGACGAAAAGGAAAAGATAAAGAGGAGGAAAAAGGAAGCAAAGTGCAGAGAGAGAGAGTGAGGGGGGGGGGTAGTTGGGATGTAGGGGCGCGAGTATATAGCCGACGCGCAGAGCACCGCCTGCTAGAGCGTGTTTGCCTTGGCGGTAAAGGTTTACCTTTCGTTAGAATGGAGGACCGTGGTTTCGGGCTATACACACACACACACACACACACACACACAGACACACTGCAGAGTCACAGAGACAGTCAACGTAAACGCTGTGCTCCCTATCTCTTTCTTCCTCTACCGCGCGCTTGAGCTGGGGCGCCGCGCTGCATATACTATACACTCGGGCTCAATTTTCCGGGAAAATCCAAAGGAATGGAAGAATACGAGGGCGCGACAGAGCAGCAACGAAATGGAAAAGAAACCCCGGTGCCCGACAATGAATTTCGCGAGAGAGAGAGAGAGAGAGAGGGAGAGAGTGGCTGTGCAATTTTAATCGCGCGTGCAGATTTGAATGCGCGTCTTTCGAGAGGGGCCATAAAACCGAGGATTTTTCGCCTACTTTCCTACCCTATATATACTATATATGCACACCCTCGCGCATTCATGCAGGTTTAAAAGAAACAAACGTCTTGCACGCGCGCGGCGCGCTAATTTTTTTTTTTTTTTTTCCTTTGGATTGTTTGCCACCGCGACACCCAACACTTGATTTCTTGAGTATACATAGGCGCTCTTGGGTGTTGATATAAGGGACACTTGTACGCGTGGATTTATGACTGGGTATATATGCCGAGATAGCGATGGATTTCTCGAGCGCGATCTAAGAATTTTTGGAAAACGACACAGCTTTGACTTTTACCAATTACGAGACGAAATTTGTATGCGAAACGAATTATTACATTATATTCTGATGGTGCCTGTTAGCGGGACAATGGAACTATATTAATGTTTGATTGCAACGTTGACTCATGAATATAATTTTAACTATATTTTATTTCAATATTCAAATATATTATAATGTCTACAGATATAATCTTTAAAAAGACTAATGAAATTATTATGTATAATGGTGATAAAGCATTACGTCGTAAAAAGCGGATAAATAAGTAATTGGTGCTTGCACCGTATGTGCATAAAAAATTCATTCGAAAAATTTAGTATTGAGCGTATTATGAAATTGCCAATGAAATGTAATTAGGCATAAAGGGACATTAAAAGAATCAAAAATGTAGCAACATTTAAAATCCGTTTTATGCTCGAACATAAAAATCCCTATGGCTCTTAATAAATTTTACATTTAGTAATTTACGTACCTCGTATCGTGCAGATTTAATCTTAAAAATATTTTAAAAAAGCAAATCTATTATCTGCAGCGAGTAAACCTTTTTATTTATGTATTTGGATTATTTTTTCTGTGGCGTTAATGTTGCCTGTAAAGTGGTTTACATTAAATTTTATAACTAGATAATTCAAAACAATTTATATTTGCATACTCTAACACAATTTATTAGCAGAGTTTTAATTATTATAAATAAAGTAGTAAAAATTTTATGCCATTATTCTTTTGAAATTAAACAAATATAGTTTATAATCTGGCGAGCCCAGAACAGATTTAATCAAAATTTTAATAAACTTTTTTTACATAATCCTCTTGAATAAATGAACAGTTTACGTTATAAATTGTGATTATAATAAAATTAATGTAAAATATTTTAATAATAATAAAATCAGAGCTACAATATTAATAATAGCTTTTTCGAATATTATTTAATAAATGTTATAATTGAAATATCATTTCAAAATGGTGTACTTCAGTTTGCTCGTCCAAGTTTTCCTGATACTGTCCAAGTAAAAAAAGAAAGCGGTAAAGGAAAATTCAGAGCGGTCTCTATAATTGAATGCACCTATAGTTGACAAGTAATGAATACTGAGTCTGCAGATAAATTCTGTGATGCATCGGCGAGTCCATCCAAATAGTCATTAGGCGTAAACAGCTTCGGAGCTAAAGTTTACTCAGCTTTAGAGTTTACCGCGCTGCAGTTTACCTGTAGGTTAAAAATCAGAAATGCGATTATGTACATACTCTGATTAACTATATAGCTGTTAATCAACGGTTGGTCTATTGGGCTTATCATAATATTCAAACTCATTAGAGTAAACAGTGGAAGTGTGCGTATCTATATGCGTAGAAATATTAAAATCATTGACTAACCGCTAGATTACCACCTATACAGCTTGCGCGCTCAGTTTCTTCCGAGTTTGTTAAAGGGGTCCATGTTTATACGCGTTGCAGGCAGTGTTTCTTTTCCCGAGCTCAGCTCGGGGATGACTTAACGCTTATATAGGAATACATGTTTTTATTAAAAGCTATTTCCAGCAGCGCGGTGAACGTGAGTTTCCTTACCTATTTTTACAAAGAAAATTCTCATTAAAATCTTATCTTACTGTTGCATCCTTCAAGTGTCACTAATAATATAAACTCTATTACATCGTATATTGCGCGAAGAAAAACAGAAGCAAAATAAAGTTAACAAAAAAAAAAAGAAGTAAAAGGATGCACATGCTAAGCTTATGCACGAAGTGACAGAGATTTTCGCCTCTCAGCGCTCGCCAATTAAAATTCACGACTGCCCTTAATAAAAAAAAAAGTAAAAAGTAAAGAGAGAAGGAAACAAAACTTTAAACGAAGAGGGTAAAGGAAAAACCTTGCGAGGAAAGAAAATGCCAAGGGAAAACGAAGCCGTGCGCGCGCGCGCCCAAAGAGTCGCAAGAACAAAAGGCACAAACATTAAGAGTAAAGCGACTATTTTCGCCAGCTCGAGAGAAAGAGAGGACACTCTCGCGTATAGAGAGAGAGAGAGAGAGAGAGAGACGGCGGGGGAAAAGTAACGAGAAAAGAAGCCGCACCGCACGATTGTCCTCGATTTCCTCCCTCCATCCGCCAGCGGCGCAGCTCGGTGAGAAAAGAAAAGTCGAAATCTGCACACCCAGGAAAGGAACGAAATAACGAACGACAGAGAGTGAGAGAGAGAAAGAAACGACTTGTCTCCCCGTGCACTTTCCCGGTAGCGGGCCAAAGTCAAGGAGCCGCAGCCATACACACGCACAGCGAGTGGCAGAGAGAAACAGAAAGAGAGGAGAGAGAGACAGAGCGAGAGAGAGAGAGAGGAGGGGGAGATCTAAGGAGGAGGAAGCAAGGAAAAGGTGGTAGCTCGCGAGAGAGTCGAGTTATAGGGAGGATTACGAGATTGCCACGAGGGGATTACGAAGATGGCTCCCGGGGACGTCCAATCTCAAGGATAAACACTTTCCGACGCTCTTACCGCGTAGTCGCGACCTCTCTCTCACTCACTCTCTCTCTCTCTCTCTCTCTCTCTCTCTCTCTCTCTCTCCTCTTTTCTCGCGAGCGAGCGCTGCACGACTCTCTTATACCAAAGTCGAGGACGACGGCGGCAACGACGACGACGACGACGCAGCAGCAGTCGACGAGGATGACGACAACGATTCTTTTCCGTGCACCCTCTACATCTCTCTCTCTCTCTCTCTCTCTCTCTCTCTCTCTCTCTCTCTCTCCATCTCCTTTTTATATTCTTCTCCCAGTCGCCGCCTCCGTCGCTGTTCTTCCATTTTTTTTATCGCCTGACCCGCACCGTTTAAAGCTCGATTGCTGTGTATTATATGTATATATATATCCGCGTTTCCCTACACCGCAGCGGCACCTGCGCGAAGCAGCTCCTATCTTTATTTTTCTACGTCATTATTTTGCTTATTATGGATAATAGGGACGCTATTGTGGAATTGGGACGATAAGATTGGGGGAGACGTATAAAGCGAAAATTCTTGTTTTCCACGTTGGAGGATTACGTTTTTAGATCATTGTTGTACTTTGTGCTCTGATTGCACGTTTCACCAAAATGTATACTTCAGTTAAGCTTTTTGTATATATAAGAAAGAGAAAAATATGTCAAATTCTATCTTTTGTTAATGTTCACGCTTCGACAACCGCAATCCTACAAGAGCTACAGATAAATATGTTATTATTTTCTTTACTCATTTACATATTTTATTTTTTATTCACCAATATTAAGACAATATATAAGCTTTGAACAATATACATATAAACAAGATATATAACGTAGCTTTTTCTGCTTTTATCGTTCGTATTGAGGTCAAATGTTTAACAAAAATCATGACCTCCGCACGTACAATGACACATCGACGAACCTTCAACAAGATCCCCTATATTGATTTTCCACGCCTTTCAAAATCAAATTTACGTAGACGGGGACTATTTTGGACTGTGCCCCCCCCCCCCCCCCCCCCCCCCCCCCATTTCGAAACTTTTGGTGCTCCATATATACGCAAACTTTCGAATAAATATTCATGCGGCTAAAAATTACCGGCTCTCAAACGTCCCCCTCTGTATAGTTGGTTCGTGTAATTAGCATCCCCAAAGAGTACACAGCAAAGTTCATCGAGTCGCGCGCGTCAAACCTTTGGAAAAATATTGCGGAAAAAGGCGCCTCTATACGTGCGCCAAACTACTCCCATAAATATTAAAAAAAAAAAAAAAAAACAAGAAAAAGAGTGAGAGAGAAGAGAAAGCAGCTACGTAACGTTCCAAACGCAATCCCATGCTCACTTCCCGGAGCGCGGTAACAGAGCCAACTTGGCGTATTACACATTTCGCTTCCTCCAAATGCGTTCCGCCCCCTTCTTACCGAGCTGCTCGTATACGTAAGTGCGCGCGATAGGATTTTCTCTCTTCTCTCGCTATACGTCCTCCTCCTCCCTCCTCCCTCCTCCCTCCTCTCTCTCTCTCTCTCTC
>UELV01150853.1:0-17481 GCA_900490015.1 Megastigmus stigmatizans
ATACATATTCATTAACTATTAAGTATTCTTATCACTTATAAGAACAGCACGAAGGATTTATATTAAATCCAAACGTACGTTAATAGTTAAGAACTAGAGCTTCATGACAAACGTATTCGTATTTAATATAAGTGATATTCATTACGTCTACTGTAAATGAACCGATCATTTAATACAAGACATCTTTTTTCTCAGTGTGCCTCCTTAAAGGGAAATGTTTTAAAAATGTTTTAAATTTTTATGCTTAAATGGCCGAAGATCTTGCCAAATATAGTCAAACGCAGATTTTCGATCCACTTTTTTCACATTCTATATATTTCTATTTTTAAATTTAAGAGTTTTTCTTGAACTAAATAATGCTAGCTTATAAAACTGATGTATGCATAAAGAATTATGCATATAATTCATCTAAAGAGAAATCTATGGAAAAACGGTTTTTCAAACTTTTTAAAATTTTATGCATGTCGAAATATTGATCTTTTCACTTATTTTATTTAATTTGACATCTTTATTTCATAAATTTCCCCTCATTTTCCCATACAAATTATTTTTAAACCCTTTGCTTTCCTCTATTTTTTGCACTATTCATTTTATCCTGCCCCTGGATTCATCTTTTGAAATATTTGCATTAAAAAAAACCAATGACTATCAAATTTTTCTTATTGATCTCCTACATTATTTCTCAATAAAAACCTCTAAATATTTACTAAACACCTCAATAATTAGTGTGTAAAATTAAATTATGCAGTGTAAATAGCGTAAGTGTACGCTTCATTTGAGCACGTTTCCAGGTTTTCTCTTTTTTTCAACATCTAAGCATCGTCTCACAGCAGTAACAAACATGTTTGTATGAATCGTCGGGTATGTTGTAATAAGAGAGACGAAAAGGAAAGAAAAAAAAAACAAAAAAAAAATCACGTCCAACTTTTTATACGCATCTTTGGAGCAAGTGCGCTCGCTGGCCGGGATTGTCATAATAACGAGCTCAACAAACGCGCGGGCGCAGTAAAAAAAAAAGTTTCAATTTCCTTGGGTTATGCGCGGCGTCTGCGTTTACGATTATACGGAAGCTATTGTGCTAAGGCCACCCTCGCTTCTTCTCTTTCTCTCTCTTTCACTCGGCTACGCTGACCTACGTAGAGCTCATGCATTCACCGCTTCTCTCTCTCTCTCTCTCTCTCTGCTTTTACCGAACACAATGGCGCTGGTACGTGGACGTTTCTGTGCATTTGTATATATATATATATATATATGTTGTACACGTTGATACACGGCGTGTATCGCTGCTGCTGCTGCTGCTGATGCTGCTGCTCACACGACAATTTTCTCTCTGCAAGCAGAGTAGTGCCACAACGTCCCTCGCGTAGTTGACCCCGTTTCTTCATTGTTATACGAGCCTCGTGCGAGCTTATGAAGAGTACGAGAGAGAGAGAGAGAGAGAGAGAGAGAGAGAGAGAGAGTCGACTAGGTGAGGAGGGTTTTAATTATGTGACATTAAACGTGTGTGCATGTGGCAGGGAGAACGAATTGCTATCGGCGCAACGATTAGGAACGAAATAACGCATGCGAAAGGCGTACGGTTGAGCCTTTTAAAAGCTCATTTACTCTCGCGAAATCGCCAAACGAAGAGTTGATTGAGCTGTACAAGCATTAATGAACAGCCCAAGTCCTCGGCTATATAACCAAGCTTTAAAGCGTATGACTTTCCAGATCGAATACTTGACTTTCCGCGCGGTGACTCACGGGCGAAGTTTATCCCGTGATAGTTGATTCTCACTATTTCTGGATGCTAAAAGCTTTTTTAAAAGCCAATTGAGCATAACCACAGTATCTATTTAATGTATATATACTATCGATCGAAGTATTTTAAAGAAAAATTTAAAGTCGATGGTACAGGTGCATGTGATTCAAAGCTTATATTCCGAATTAAACCAGTTCGCGAGAATTTCAGAAAAAGAGAATCAAACTTTGAACGGTACGTGATCTGGGAATCTAATGCTCTCTCCGTTGATCTTTTGCGTTGAGAAAAGTAAGTTATTCTATAATGACTGCAGTTGTTTCGCTACCTTATATTAGTTACCGATAAAAAAATATTCTAATTAAATTTAACATACGAATATTTATCAAATAATAAAAATGCACGGTAGCGAGTAATTCACTATTGATAAATATTCCGATTCGCGGACCGTTCCACGAAAACTACTTTGCTTCTTTTCACCCGCGAGACTCCAAGAACTGTATATGATCCTGCTGAGCTCGTTTACCTCTTGCTTCCCATCATCCGCTTCTCGCTATTTCACCTAATATAGTTGCAGGCCCCTCGCTTGGTGCTCGTAACGATCTTCTCTCCCTTTTCTTTTACTCGTTTCTTGCATTATACTTTTATCCCTTCCTTTTTCTTTTCTTTTTTTTCTTCTTCTTAGGTATAAAGCTTCTCGTCTTTCAAAATTCACTTCCGTTGCTCCTCTGCTCCCACTTGCTCCACTTTGTCTGTGCACCACTATCATCCACTTCCTCCTCTGCATCCTTTTCTCAATTATTCTCTCAATTAGGTTTCACTCCTTTCACCACGTTCTTCTTGTCTTCCAGGGGCTTTATTTATGGATATTTCTTCAACCACTTTCTCGGAACTTTCTTACATCATTTTTGATCTATTCTTTAAACAAATCTTTTTTTTTACTATTACTCTTATTCTAAAGATACTAATGCATTTATCACTTATTGTTTTCTTATTCATCTACCATCTAGGTATTAAATTCAGTAAAGAAGGATTAATTTTTATTCGTCTGTTATGTATGTTTTCTTTAAACTCACTTTCTTGTGATAACTACCTATAAGGTCATCGTTATGCGCGTTTTATATTTCCTATGCAAATTTTTTTTTTACAATTCTTAATAAATATATCATTGTTTAATTAAACCTAATTTATACATATGGCTTTTTGTTATTAGCGTAATAACTATCATACTATATACCACTTCATTAGATGACCTTTCATATTCATATACTTCTTTAACCCATGTCTTCCTACGCGGCCATTTTATAGTCGATTATCATAATGTATTTCTGATTTTTCATCAAATTCAAACCGCCATTTTGAAATTTTCCAATGGAATTTTCAAAATTCTGACTTCAGAATCGTAAAGAGCGGACAATTTCACTTCGGAAAAGTGCTATTGGTTATTATTATTTTTTTTTCTCTACAATTTTTTAGGCAAAAAACCAATCGACTATAAAATGGCCGCTTAGGAAGAAATGGGTTAAATGCCTACTAGGAACATTTTTAGACATACTTAAATGCAAACAAGTTAAGTGAAAATAAAGCACTTGCTTCATTTCTATAATTACCGATATCAGAGTTGTATAAATCTTTTGTTATAACTCTATCGAGTATTCTTTCAGTTCTACAATATTTTGCATATAAATCAACTCTTTTTTGTATTCCCAAGCATTCCTATTTTACATCAATCATTCTCTTCACTGGCTCTCCTGTCCATGCATCGAAGTCCCTCATTGCTTCGCCTGTTATCAATTCTAGCATCAATGCCTAATTTTATTTCGAAAATAATCTCTATCATTTTTAATATAATTTTCGTTGGTTCACTGGGTAGCTTTTAGTTTTCACAAAGACTATTGTTCTTTCTCTATTTATTTAGCTAAACTTCTGTCTGGATGGCATTTCCACGTTCCACAATTGCAGTTGCATTGCGCACTTTGCTTTCCCATGCGTCAGAGTCAGTTTAGTCCATTTTCAGTTGCATTCGTTTTTTTACTACCGTCTACTACGCTTGAGAAATTCGCATACACCTATACCGTGAAATAAATTAGTCTTTTTCGTTATCTATTACTTCGTTCTTTTCTATTTGTTTTTCTGCTTTTTCAGATTTTCTTACTAGTCTTTTTTTATCTTATCATTAGTATTAATCATCTTGTATTTCCTTAATTTCTATTTTATTTCGTTCAAAAAAACTCTGTTTTGAAAATTCAGTAATAAATTGCATTACCGTTACGGCACCAGTTTTCGTACACTTTTAAATTTTTACATCCTAATTCAGTTATATAATCAATTGCTGAAAAAGTGTTCGAGAATGGCACTCCGCTCAAAAATCGATGCTTTGACGGATACTAGGATACAAATGATTAGTAAAAATTAATACAATTTATAAAAAATGTGATTTGACAGTCATTTTTCGTTTTCCCCGTTTTTATTTGGGCAAAGTTAATTAAATCGATAAATTTAATAATAGTTTATACCTACAACAGTATATTACCTTCCACTTCAAGTATTTTTAATAAAAATGGTTATGTATGAGGAAATCTTTGAAAAGTGGTTATTGAATTTTCTAAATAGTTTTGTTCATCCACTTGGCATATGTATAAGAAAAGCTAAAATTAAAACTGTCACAAGAAAAAATGATTAATCGGAGCAATGAAAATCTCGTTAGCGATAAGATTCTTTACTTCAGATGGTACACAATGGAGAGCTTAGCGTAAAAAGTAGTTTCTTGTTAAAATAGAGTTGGCAGGTGAAATTATGTATAAAGTTTGCGTAAAAACTTATTAAAAACTTATGTTAAACTCGTAGGTGGTGAAGTATAATACTATCGGACGAGTGGCTCAAGGGGGAGAAATTTTTCACCGACCTCTCCGAGGGTCTGCTCGTGCTTGCCTTCCAATTATTTACAAGACTTCTCCTATTCACAGAAGTAGATCCAAATTTGGTGCCGAGTCAGCTACTCTCAAAACTTTTGCCCGTATAGAAAAAAAGTGTGTGTAGCACGAAAAAAGAAACGTGATCAGATAGGACGAGGCGCGCGAACGACTAGCCTCCGCGGCTTAATAAACGTATATATATAGATCCTTCTGGAAATTTTCTGCGGTACGCCTCGTATTTTCGCAAAGCGGCCGTGTGTGGCGAGCGTCGTCGCCGATAAGATTCTAATCATTATACGATGTAACAACATAAAATCTTTACGTATATACATTTCGCGGAGTAATCGAGCCAATTAAGATTTCCGCTGGATTAGCAAATCGATGCGCGGCTACTGTAGCGCGGTTAAGCGAAAAACCCCTTTTGCACCCGGTGCGCGCACATCAGGCACTTAAATGTAGCCGCGCGGCACATAACTACATTAACATAATTCCCATATCCAACGCGCGTACACCACCGCGCCTCACTCCCCCTGTCATTGAAGGCAATCGAATTACGTCACGCGCGGAAATTTACGATTATAAGGCTGCAGTAAAAACGTTGTACACATTTTAAAATAATGGACTCACACGATTTTCACATTGTCAGATATCGATCGCTATCCAATGGCGGTACGACATTTTGTTTACAGATATCGCAATGCTTTTCGTATATATAGCTATATGAGAGTTTAGGGAGGATATTCGAATTATAAAAAAAAATTCTTGAGAATGTTAGACAGTGGAAAAATAAGATATTTGTTACGAAAGCGAGTTCGCGAATGGAATAAGGCGAATTTTACACGGAAATTAATAGATTATAATTAATCTTCAATGTAGCTATATAATATTGGTTTAAATCATATTTGCACAGCATGAACAAGATAATAGCAATTCGAAAAGATTCAAAAGGAAAACGTAGGAGGTTTTCTATGTCATCTATATTTTTTCCCCACTATTTTCAATGCCCATATGAATCCATTGCTTTCTACTATATTCACCTTATTGGAGTACCGTTTGGCATCGTCCATTATTCTTTAAATTCCAATAATGTTTTCATAAAAATATTACTATCCGCATATTAATTTAATATAATGTATACAATAATTTTAATCGCTGAGCAGTCCGTTTTAAAGTACTAATCACTTTTGATCACGTGATATATGTAATACTTATACATATACAGCTATGTGAAATCGATTGCCGTTTTAATTTCGAGCTTATGGCTTCAAAGTTATTACTGATATGAATGTGTTATAATCCTTTGGATTAGCAATACTTATAGTACATTTTCTCTTTTTTCGCATAATGAAAGTAAAGTTCAATAATTCTCAGTAAATATTTTATTAATAAACAATTGTAAACAATTAACTACTTCTATGCGTGCTACGATAATCTTCTTAAAATTAAAAATTCGTTTATTTCTTCTATACCATTATAGAATATCAATATGAATGCAATAAAAAATATTCTAAATTTTAATTTGAGCTACGTCAAGTGTGATTTTTATAAAACAAAAATTCCACTCTATAAAATTAACTGTCTGGTGCCGGTCTTATTACTTTTGGCGTCATGTTACATATATCTAAGATTAATATCAGCACCACGTAGCCATTAGCAATTTATGATCCAAGTTTTTTTTTTTCTTCGTGTACTTCACCATCAATAATTAAACACTCAGAGAACGCGTTACTCGTTGCAAGTAAAAAAAAAACATCTTAGCAGACATACTTTTCACTCACCGCAATCAGATCGAATATTACCGCAAGAATCCGTGGTTGTTCCTTTGAGCAGACTTCTTTCCCGGCATTTAACTACGTTTTTAAAAAGAAGTATACTTCTAACGAGAAGAATTCCATAAATAAATAAAATGAAACACACGCTTGATGAAAAAGGAATTCATTTCGAGAACAATTCAGAAAAATATTGGTTGTCTAATACAATCATGCAGAATCTGCTTGCGGCTTGTACCTAATTCTCAGAATGAGGCACGAAACAAAAAATAATTAATTCATTGTGCTTTTTGGTGGAGAAGAATTTTAATGATAAAAACAACATTTCAAAACAGGACGTTAAAAATTCGTTATTAAAATTTTGCACGTTTTTTTTTAATTCATTTCTGTTATAGTTACATTTATTTTGTTCGTCCGTCTGTCCATCAGAAATTGAAGCAAATATAGCATATTGCAATATGTACGTAACTTAACATTTATTTATGATGTAATTCCATGCCAATGCCAATGCCATCAACTATGAAGACACGTATATAGCTTAAAAAAAAATTATTTTATTGAACAAATGCACATAAAAATGTTTATGCATTTTTCTTATACGATTATGTTACCTTACAATGATATAAATATGACTTCGTGCATTCATATACTAATTTATAATTAATGTCAGTAATTATTAGAACATATATACTGAGTTTATTAATATATTAGAACGAATAACTAATTCTGAGAACGCCAATTAATTTATAGCACACAGAGGAGGTTTAATTACATTTTAATTTATTAAGTGATAAAGTATTGAACTTTAATTTTCTCTTTACAATGGAATTTAGCTGTATATCCTAAAAATTCCAAGATCGTATTTATTTCTTATTATGCAGTCTTTCTCAATTTCGTTCGTTTATTTATTTAACGTTATAAAAAAATATATTTATCGTAGGTATCACTGTATGTGGAATATCTGTATATTTTTAATTAAATTATTTTCTTTTTTAGTTAAAATAAAAGCTAATCTAAGTAAGCGAAATTTCTAAGAATTAATAAAATTAAGTGAAACGTTTAATTTCGTACGTAAGATCAACAGCAGAAATACTGCTTAGAAAGCTGCAATTAAATGTAAAAGCGGTGAACGTTTACGGTATTCCAGTAATAGGATAGGTTTATTAACTTTGTAATTGATATGTTGCTTTAATTTTTCACTTAAATTATTGAAAGTAAAGCGAACGTCGTTGTAGGTGCGTCAAATAAACGCTTGAAAACCATCAACTATATAAGTTCGGTATAGAAAGTGAAACCGTCAAGTACTCAGTATCTAGAGATAATCATCTTGTAATCCTACGCGAAGTATGCAAAACGAGCAAAGCGTGTACGTGATCTTGTCAATTTTGTTTACCAACATTTTCAGGCAAATTATTGAAATTCATACAAATGACGGTATAGTGTTGAAAACATTAAGAGATGTAAGATAATTGATGTACTCAGTGAAATATATACAAATGATCCTTTCGTTCGCTCCACTGCCAAGTAAATGTTATCATATATTACACGAGAGCAGAAAATTATTCGCTAGATCATTCCACGAAGATTTAATCGCGCACTAATATTAAATTGACCATACTATTACATTACATTTGGATATCACGTCACGTAATCCTGATTTAAAGGTAGCTCCCTAATTCACATGAATTTATCACACGGTATTATACAACTCAATGCAATGCAATGGCTAAAGCAAAGCTCAAGTCCCTTGCACAGCGGGAACAGATCGAGTATGCGGAATCGTGTTCGTCGTCCAGGCAAAGGCAAAAAGAAAAAAAAACATTTCAACTGCAACTACCGTGTGACGGGGTCGCTCCTTTCTCACTGTAACCGGAAACTCGGCTCCACTAAAAATTCACCTTCTCTGGTATACAGTGCTTTTGTGCGTACAACGTCTCTATATACACATACGTCTATATATCCAAGTATATTCTCTCTCCCTACATACACACACACGCATACACCCATATATATATATAAATGTACAGAGGGTTTAAGGTTTGTCGAATTCTACTAGCTCTCGACGTCTCTCTTTCCCTCTATCTCTCTCGGTGGTATTCCCTTGCGTGTGTGCGCGCTTACCGATGGCCGTGCAGTCCCTTTCTCTGTCGCTCGCGCGAGGGCAGGTCGATAATACATCGGTGCGGCGCGGTGTGCGCGCGGCATACACACAAGCCCCGCGTCTAGTAGTCTGTAGTCGCCTCGCATACACACACACACACATGCATATCCAACGACGTCGGTCGGTCGGTCGCTGCTGCAGCGCTAAAGAGAGAGAGAGAGAGGAGGAAAAAATCTCACTCTCGCTCGCTCGCTCTTTTCCCGCAAGCTTATATTTCATGCGCAAGCGCACCCAAGTCCGCCCACACACGGCTCTCTCTCTCTCTCTCTCTCTATCTCTCTCTTTCTCTCTCGCCTCCTATATAACTCTCTGAACCTACACACATTTCTGCATACGCGACACACGGGTATCTGTATACATGTGTATATGTGTGTGCGATTCCCAAGCAAAAAGGCGAAGAGGCGCCGCTTAAAAAAGACTCCGTATATACTGGGCGAACGAGTGAGAGCGCGCGGTTAACCCGAGAGAATATATATATATATACATGTATATTCCGTATATATATCCGTATATATACGTGTATACGGGCGAGCATGTATATAAAGAGAGAGAGAGAGAGAGAGAGAGAGAGAGAAAAAGAAAGAGAAGGGTTGTTGCGCGCTGCCTCCAGAGTCCGCAGACTCGACACCTGTGCAGTCGAGCTCTTATCGCTTTCACTCACTCACTCTCTCTCTCTCTCTCTCTCTCTCTCTCTTCCTCCCTCTCTATCTCTCTCTATCTATCTTGAGCGTACGTTGCTCCCGAGGCTACTCGTACTTTTATATACCTTCCGATATTACATTTGATTCATTATACACTCTTCGCTCGTACGCGCTCTTGCTCGGCTCCTCTCTCTCTCTCTCTCTCTCTCTCTCTCTCTCTCCCTCTCGGTCTTATATATCTACCTCGAAAGTGCTCTTCTACGCTTCCGCGACGAGGCTCTTCACCGCACGTTATATATACGAATCGCAGGGACTGGGAAAACGTTGGGAATCTCTCACCGCGGGACAGCGAAATTTGCGCGTCGAGAGTACAGCCGCATTTATATATCGGAACAGAGAGTGTTTCTTTGCGACCGCAGTGTCAAAGGATGAGGACAGAGGCGAGAGAGAAAGAAAAAGAGAGAGAGATTGAGCTAGAGATTGACTTTTGTGATTTCAAGCTGAAAGTCTGAAAGATTAGTTCGCAGTCCGGCTTATCATATTGAACTTCTCTTCGCTTTCTATTACATTAGTCATATAATAAAGGGAAGAGCTCTAAAAGACTTTTAGAGAAGTAAGTAGGATCTATCCGCTCGCACACAAAGCTATATTATTCTTCTTTCAATCGGATACCGCGTATGCTACCATGGTAGTCGCGATTCTTTTTATATCCAGCTCTCCGTCGCACAAAGAATACTCATTTCGTTCTGGCGCTTCGAGTAACGGCTATACTGTATACCTGCAGTGACGGAAATATTAAGAAGACGATTGGCAAATTTAATTTCACGACGTACAAAATAAATTCAATTTTTCATGTCCCTGAGCACCAGTAGCCCACGTTTCAATCCACTAGTTTCAAATTTAATGTATTGTATTTTTCGTTGTTTCGATTCAATGCATTTAGACCATAAAAAGACAAAAGTGAATGTATATTATTTATTTAATAAGCTATTTCTCTATCATACATAATTTTGTGCGACACATACTTGATGATCGATTAAAAAAATTATTAGCAGGACTACAATTAAATAATCATGAAGTATGTAAAGCTAGCAAACTATGGCAAAAAATAATAATAGCTTATTTCAAGTTCAAAAACAGATTTCGAACTATGTTAATTGTAAGAAAGCACATGGACATTAAGGCTTATGTAGGCTAAATTTATGTTATGTTATAATAACGTGTAGGAGAAACTCTGTTATACATGTAAAATGAAAATTCGTATAAATTAAAAAAATGTTTACTTTTATTGCTTTATCATCTATAACAAAGCATGAAGAATTATCAATTTAATTTTTATGGTACTTAATATTTATAGGGAAAGTATCAATAATTAAAATTAAAATATTGTAACCCATTTAATTAAAACTATATAAGCTCAAATTTATATTTAATTGATGTCTTCTATGACAATATAAAAAAGTTCTCTCTTATAACTGATAATTAATTATGTTCATGCTGTTTCTTTTTAATTTCTGCTATGTTAAAAATAACAAGTTATTTAAATAAATACTTAATTGAAAATAGCGTAGATAATTCTATCAAATTACAAATTCCGACGAATTGTTTCGTCGATCTTGTTTTACTTGATCAATAGTTCAATTGAAACTTTATAAACACTGCTATCAAATTTCGATCATCTGCTTTAGGCAATAAAAATAAGATAAAATTATTTTAAACTTATTGGATCCGAAATAATCATTTTAACGATGCATATGTTCAGAAGCTTTCCGATTCTGTATCCCTAGAAAACTAATTTGAATCCATACCGTTAACTTAGGGTCCAACGAGATGTAAAAAAATTCTGTCTCTGTAACGAGAAAGTTAAAAACAAATTTGAAAAATGCAAGTACAATTTGAAGTTTTTGAATAACAATAGGTACTGTGAGATCATGCAGTTCTATAATTGTAACTGAAAGTTTACCATTCGATCTAACCCTTGTCGCCACTCAAAAATTAAACTGCATTTTAATTGAAAATTATGCTTTAAATAATAATGAAAAAATCTATTACTGTCGGAATACTTTGTCATCTATAATGCATTTACAAAATGATAGACTTACTTTCAATTGACGCATATACACACACTTTAACTAACCATAACTTTCAATTATCGAGCCCATGCTTAAGGGAGTTCTCTCAACAATTGAATTAACGATGAGAATAGCCTACTAGCTGTGAAATGAGAGAGTGTAGATATTTCTTGTAAAAATTTCATTTGAGGGTAAGTTATGTATGCTGAATATATACCTTACGACCTATACATACCGACTGCGCAAATCAAATCCAGTGAATTCTGTGCTTGACTTCCTATACGTATCGGGAGAACCTCCTTAAAAGTTTACTAAATGCTTTCGAAACTTCTTTACATGTCATCACTTCTGAATTCCTGTTCTCTTCTGACCTACATAATACGCTTCCCAACGTAATAAGCTTCGGTTTTTTACAATGCGCTTTTCTCAAATTGATAGCAACCCTTAAAGTTTGAAGAATAATGAAAACATAAAGTGGAAAAAAGATTTGAAATGCCGAGAAGCCGTTAAGTATAATGAGAGATGGACTTATGTGGGTCTGAGATCACCTTAAGCAGTATTAGTTTCATTGTCCCGCGCAAGCCATTTAGGTTAATTGCGATAGTAAGTTACTGATTCCCCATTATAAATCCTTAGTACTAAAATAGCATGGCGCGTTGGCTGGAAGGTTCTCATTTGCTCAGGAATACTGGCCGTGACGTAGGGAAATCACGTAAAACCTACGCAAAGTTAAGACGCACGTAGAAGTTAAATACTCAAATTCTAACGATTATAAATGCCTTCGTACCCTCTTCAAACTCTATTAAGGAGAAAATATGATATGCTGAAATTAACATTTTAATTGTCCCTATTATCTATCACTTTTTCGTTGATCTTTCCGAGATTCTGATTAATTTTGAGCTACAATTCTTTTAAATCACACTCATATTTGCTGTGCTCTAGGTTGGAATTTAAAGTCGTTTCTTAGTTCTTCAATTTATCTATCTTCGCCCCACATATTTAATTTTTTTAACTATTGAAAAATGAGAATTCAAAATTGAGAAACGACTATCAATTCTAGCCTACGAAACTATTTCTTTTTTTAATATAAAATTGTATTTTTTGATCTTTTTTAAAAATATTATAACAGTAATAGTGGTACAGATAAGAACTTTATATCTAAATAGAAAAGAATAATTGCTTATCATAATTGATTTTTATAAAAATAAATATAGAAAAGATTAAATCAAACAAAAAATGAATATTTTTTGCGCGGACATGTGCTTGCGAAAAAGTCACTTATTTTTATGCAGAACTACTTCAAAATTTTCCTATAAAGTTTTTTAGAAACAAAAATTCACTATTACAAAGTTTCTTCTACGAGAAAACAAAATTATAATTAAAAACTATGTTCTGGTTCATATATATTTATAAAAGCGATTTTTTGTAAGATTAAAAATAAATTAAGTGTGTGCATGTAGGTAATATAAAAAACGTATACAAATTCTAATAATTATTATATCATCAATTTGATTCTTAATCAATTCAATTGATTTCAGAATTTTCATATTTATAGATTTTTGATTGAAAAAAATATTTAGAATATTGAGGTATACTGAAAGGACTAACGTATTTACCAATGTTTAACTGCCAATAGAACGTTTTCGTGTATGACCTAATACGAGGGACTCAAGTTACAATTGTGACTACTGAAGACTTAAGCTGCTTATGCCGAATATTTGTATGTACATAGCACGTCTGCCTGACAAAAGACGTACACTTCAAGTAAATATAGCTTTAGTCTTCATTGTAATTCAAACTTCGAAAAGCACTACATAAAGTTTATAAGAAACTAATATTCATTATACTTTAATAATATTAAATATATTGAAATAGGAAAATTTATTAAATTTTATAAAATATAAAAGTATTTCTTAGTATAAAAAAGGTAAAAAAGTTTTATCGTTGTTAAAAAAATTACTTTTCTGCAATTACTACACTGTATATTCATAATTTAATTTTTAAAGAATTAAAACAAAATATTAAATTTTCTACAATCCTATTACAGTTACTGTTAAAATATCAAAATGTAGGTAGGTCCTTTCTTTATCAGTCTTCTCAAGCCCCAAGAAATTAATAATATAAATAATTCGTATGAATTAGCGTAAGAAGCTATCATTCACACGTATATTATGCCTGACAGTACTTAGAACTGATCCACTGATTATATAGGCTTTTTTTATTCCTTAGCATTCATTTTAGAATAGCATATATTTACACATATATATACATTATATATGTACAATGATTACTGTTTGAGAGAGTCAATACTTTTTAAAAATATTTCTTTTTTCTGATTGATATGTTAGCATGCTCCTTATTAAGACTAGAATATATTTAGCTTAGATCTACGTTGGTTTGGTTGATAAAGCAGTAGACTTGAATCTACCGATATTCACAATGAAAATACATCATGACTGGGTAATAACTTTTGATGAGCTTTTGAGAAATAACTTCTATCATGCAGTTATGAAAATCAAGATGAATGAGCGACAGTGTTCTGAAATTTTGCGATTGCATGTCGAAGACGAAACTGAAAGAATTTTTACTTGTGAAATCTCAATTGTAAATTGATTGCACATTAAACTCGGCCGTAACAATACTTACGTTTGAAAATCAAGAAAATTTAATGCAAAATAAATAAAAATATTATACATTCATCTAATTAATTTCGTAATCACAGACGAAATTCGTTTACGAAAGATAAAGTATACTTCTTATCGATAGATTAACAGAGGATTGCTGTAATACACACGTGCTTTATTTGCAAGCGTACTACAGATTTATAGTGCACCTAATTATTAACACCTTCTATAGGAGCAAAAAATGCTAAAGATGAATAATATGAAATAATATGAAATAATAAGATATTGTCAATAATATCGATAATAAACTTATTGTATAAAACATCTGTAATTTTATGAAATTGCCGCTCAACTAATAGGTCTTATAACGTAGTGTGTACATATAAATCATGGGATATGCGCATATTTACAAAATAACTATGTTAGCCCAAGTTCCATCTCAAGAGAGTTTCCCAAATATGATATATTTCTCACCGGTACATGCATAAGTTCAAAAGTTTTGGAATATCTATAGTTAGAAATAATGAATAACAACCCAAAATATGTTGAGGAATGTGTCTTAATATTCCAAACTTACTTGTGTTTTCATTTAACGAAATAAATAAAGATAGAGACTAATTTTTGGAAATTTTCTCTCTTACTACCCCGATACTAATGTAAACATTACGTAGGTTGTAGTTTCATGCAATTTCATCTACAATTCATAGAGATTTTTGTACCAAGTATTGAAAGCACAACTAAAAGAGACCTAAAAATATCAGTAAGAAATAGAATTAAGTAACATTTAACATTATTTGAAAAAAGATTTAGATAGGAATAAAAGAAATAAATTTTCATGAAATCGATTTTATCTTCTCATTACTTTTAACATTTATTAAAAACAATAATTTTTACTTTAAAACGCATAAATCTTTTAGTAGCGCATTTAGAAGAGAGAATACTATACTATATTATATCATTTATAATCAATATTTATAATAAACAATAATTTTTTAATTCGAATTTTTGTGACGGTATAAAAGGTTTAGAGATATTCTGCTACAGCTTAATAGCCCTTTGAACTTTTGAAACTTGAACTCTTAGAGCAGAAGCTATAAAATGTATACTTTATGAGATATTAGAAATTTAGAATAAAGTGATGAAAATTAATAATAAATTTGCACGTTTTATGAACCTCAAGGTTTTGTAACAAAACAAAGATTCAAATAAAAATGCCTTTTTGAAAAACTCGTTTCAAACATTTTTTATAATTTTCATATATTTTAAATATTATAATGTAATATAATGTTAAATTTTAATCTGAGACTTCGCACTGAAAATATGTAAAAAAGAGCAAATGGATGATTAATTGGATAAACTTGTATTCTTAGTAAAAATAAACGAGGTATGTTTACTCGACTTAATTAATAAGTAAATCGACAGTGTAAAATATATATTTAAAATCACAAATATTAATTATCCTAATGTTTTTCAGAATCCTCAAAAATATTATAGCTTATGATTGTAAGGTAAATTATTATCTAACTAAAAATTTTTAACTTTATTACGAAAATAACAGAAAAGTATGTTCTAAGAATAGATAATGTCGCACGGACCTGAACGAAAAATTGAATATTTTGATTCCCAGAAGTTCAAAACATATTTCCATAACACTTTTACGATAATATTTTTTCGTTGTCACAGTACTTACTTTCTTTGCGGACTAACAAAAAATTATAACCTCTATTTCTCAGTATTCTAGAAATTTCTTACACAAGTGAATTATGTACTTTGTAATATTTACACGAATCTTTTTCTAGTGCCTTATGTACATTTATCTGTATACTTTTTTTACTACCTACTATTTATAATTCACAGAAAAATGACAAGGGACAGAAATAATCTTTTGTATTTTTTCATTAATTTAAGTTTTCAAGATAAAAATTGTCTAATATTTTTTAAATAAATATTAACCTAAAAAGACTACGGATATTATGAATGAATATAATTTCATAAACTTTATATTATATTAATATTTTACTGGAGTGATATAAAATTGACTTTAGTGTATGTATGCGCCTTAATTTCAGCTGATTACATTAAAAAGTTAATATATACCTAGCGTGTAAAATCAAAAAGGATTTATAATATCTGACTAAATAATTTCAAAGTTAGAGGATTGAAATTACCATAACTTCTATGGAAAACCATTATTATTCTAGTTTTTAAACAAATACTCATAAATTTAACTTTTCAGAAAAATTAACGTATAAAAATTATTTATATAGCTATACTTACTAGCTATAGAGTATTTTAAATCAGATGAAAAAGATCTAAACCAACTGTTTATAAAATTAATAATGGTCACTTCGGAGGAATATCTATTTTAAACGTTAATTTACTCGAAATTTGGCGTTCATCAAAATCTAAAAATATGACACTATCACGAGATTGCAATGATTAACTTTTGGAGTGATGACCATGGATCAGTAAACATTCGTATTAAAAATACCTAAAATATCTGTACTGTATGCTAAATAGTATTTTAATGTATTTACAATAAGTTAAAGAATCATTTTATCGCGAGCATTAGTTCAACTATTTTTAGCAGTGCTTCTACTGAAACAATAATGGTTTAGAATATTACAGTAAACTAAAAATTCGATAATTGAACCAAAATTTTAATTATACATTCAATTTCGTGTATTGCAAAGTTCAACAATGAGTTTTTACCAATATGATGGAAAAAAAAACGCGAAACAAAAAATTTCGTTATATCGTGCGTTCCCAAAATGCCCGCACAGTTAGCCGGAATCAGGAAAGTGTCAACGGTCGGGTGAAATCCGTGAAAATGAACGAACGTAAACAACGCGTGAATTTTGTCCGCCGTGCAAATAGACAACACCATACGCATCGGCTGTCAGCACATAGACACGTTGCGTCACGTCAAACGAATTAGAGGATTCACTCTGCTGGACTCCCATCTATATCCACGCCCTCGAGCCTCTCTATACACTTCGTGCAACGCTTCTTTTTTCGTTCAGGCTTACTATAACTTTTATCAGTGCATCCATTTATTCGTGCATACTGCACCCACTTTACCCACCAATCTTACTAACTCACAGTGGAAAATTCAATTTATTTTAATAAAATGCAGTTTGTACGTTAAAACACTTTGCATCACTCTAAATTGTCCTCTCGAGTATTCTCTATAAATAGAAGCTGCACTCAAAAGTGCAGTATTCGAAATTCTCTAGGAGAGAGAGAGAGAGAGAGAGAGAGAGAGAGAGAGACAGGAAAAAAAAAGAAAAGCAAGATACTTTAAAGTAGCTATAACAATGAAAAATGCTCTCTTCTGGCATAAAGAGGGACGGGGTTGGTTTCTAAACCCGTTGCATATCGTTATTCCAGCACGACGGCGCTTCGCTCGGACTGCCTTATTAATCACCAAAAGCGCCTAGGTTGGGGCGTGCGCGCGCGAACGAGCCGAGGCCAAGAGAATGAGAAAAGGGAGCAAACGAGATAGAGTTTCTAGTAGAAAGCCAGGCTCAGAGGGAGAGAGAAAGAGAGAAAGAGAGAGAG
>UELV01150860.1:0-14237 GCA_900490015.1 Megastigmus stigmatizans
ATCACATAATTCATATATATAATTATTAAAAAAAATGTTATATGAATGAATTATGTGATATTCATATTCTAGGAAATAATATTTATTCTCAAAATGCACTGATTTTTGAAAGCCCAAAATATTAAATAACAATATTTGGTATAGTGCAAAACCCATAATAAACAATAATAAAAGTTTATTATAAAAATTCCAATTAACAAAATTTATTGTATAAGTGTAAAAAACAAATACAGATAAATTAAATACATTTATCAAGATTCAAAATTTCTTTCTTAAATTGTCCATCGCGCGCAGATCGATAAAACACGTTTAATTAAAAGCCCGGCTCTCGCTCTCTCTCTCTCTCTCTCTCTCTCTCTCTCGATCAAGTATTCGTCATGTTCCGCAACGAAATAAGTATCAAAGAAAAGGGGGGTTGTAAAAATTTCTCTCTCCCGTTATTAAATTCCAATATTCCGAAATGAAGAGAGAGAGAGAGATAGACAGACAGAGAGAGGCACCCGATGTAACCTTCTACACACAACGCCATTAATTCTCTTTAACTTTGTCGCCATTAATATTTTCCAACCCGCGCTAGCTTAATTTTTCCCTCTTATAAATCTGCCGCATTGCGTACAAAGCCAACCAATAGGCCATTCCTTCCTCGAACAAAAAAAAAAGGTAAATCCAATAGGCCGACGTGTCGAACGTGTGCAATCGAGTCCCCCCCCACCCGAATAGAAGCATTTATCACAGCCGTGAGCTTTTCATTAGTCGCTTTTTTCCCACCCCCTGTACACACATACACACATACTTGCACGGACTGGACTCCCGCGATGGTACAAGGGTCGAAAATGGCACACACAGATCGGTCGTTTTCAGGCCGCGTAGAGATTTAATACGAACCGAGCTACCTTTTACCGCTGCTGCTGCTGCTGCTGCTGCGCTCGATTTTTGATTTAGGTGAGAGGTGTGGCGGCGCTGCCGCGCGGTGCTCCCCAGACGCGCCTTAAATCTCGCCCCTCCAACGCGAAATGTTCTGGCCCCCCTGGAACATTTCGCGGACGTTCTTCTTATATATTTTTAACCTACATTTACTTTCAACCCCTTCGTATACATGTATACGCGATATTTTAAAGGTATGGACGGGTTGGCATGGGTTTTTGGCAAGGACGCACGGTCGCCTCCCTCTCCTCCCTAGAAGTTACCCGGGGAAAATTGTTAACCTCCCCGCTGGACGTATATTATATGGTTGCGGGATGTATACCTCGCGAGAGATAGTCCGTATATAGGCGATTTGGCCCCTAGTGCAGCCTCTTCTCTTCTATCATTTTATACTGTGCAGCTTCGCTCTCGCTTATTTCCAACCCGCTCGCGCAGTAGTCTGTTTTTACTTTACTCTCCTGCGCTGCGCGCGCACTTCGTGTTCTATGCGCACCTTTTACTTATCTCTCTTTCTCTCTCTCTCTCTCTCTCTCTCTCTCTCTCTCTCTCTCTCTCTTTCTCTCGGCGCACTCTCATGAAACTTTCTTAATGCTTCGTTATCGCGCGCCGGTTCAAAATTTGATGTTTTGCCAGGCGGCAGTAGCAGCCTTTTTAGTTAAGTATTGGCTCCGTGCTTATTGTGACCGATAATCGTGAACTTTTCGTATGCGTTCCCATACAACCGCGCAGAAAGTATAACGCCACGGACGAATCATAAAACTTCTCGATGCATCCCATTTAACTATGTAGAAAGTGGCGCCATTGCGCGCGGAGCCAATATTCTTGGGAAAATTTCCTCTCCAGTGGCTATTAATCAACCTTTATTACATATCACGGTATTACTTTTTTAAAAGACTTATACTTTTGGGATATATTATTGTAATTTGAATAGATGATTGAGACCAGTCATAGGTATTTTTAGAAGCCTAAGTATATAAACTTAATTTCACCACAATTTTTCTGCTTCATTGATCGATATATTATAACTACTATATATATATATGTACAATGGTGAATAAAGAATTCATTGGACTAAATTGCATATTCTGATGAAACGATAATTTAAAAGGAATGCGCGGCAGCGAAAGAAAATCACGGTTTGCCGCATTACATTTAGTCATCACTTCAATATCACTTTAACCAATAAATTCCTTCTCTAAAAAGGACGCGTGGAATAAGTCAAATTGAATAAAATCTGTCTCTTCTCATTTCTCTTTCTCCTTCTCGCTCCTCTCCTACACTTCTCTACCTCCGTTTTATCGCTCCTTCTCTTCTCCTCTCTCTCTCTCTCTCTCTCTCTTCTCCTTACTGAATTCACGAAATTACTTTTTTCCAGCGCGTGCGAATTCCCCTTTTTTACCGTCCGCTATCAATCTCGCGCTTGTCGAGGCGACGAAACGACGACGTGAACTGCAGCAGCTCAGAAAGGACAGAGAGGGAGAGGACGAAGAGAGAAAAAAGGTAGGGCACGCGAATCTCGAGATTATTGCGTCGAGTTGTCCCACTACTATATATATATATATGTATGTATGTATGTATGTATACATAAGGAGTCGTGGGATACTTCCGGGACTCTTCTATTACCAGGGACACAGGGGAAGCGGGAATTTTACTGCGCAGCTGCAGAACACGCGAATGCGATTTTATCGAGTGGTATATGCCTGGGCAGGAGCTTTTTACGAGGGACCTTCTTGATTTCAGCCGCAATTGAGCGCGATTAACATTTCATTATGAATACTTGCAGGCTATCTAGATCGATGTTTTTCGGGAGGTTAACTTGCTCGAATGTTTCTATATGTGCAGCTCCTTTCTATTATTCATATGGTGGCTTAATTTCATCGATCTGCTCCCTCTATACTTAAATCAAAAGCTTTAACAACCTATATTTTAGCAATCATTTATTATAGGAATTCTTAGATATAAATGAGAGTAGCTATTGTAATAATTGTTGTAAATGAAGGGGTTATAAAAGAAATATTTAAATATAGCTAGAAACGATTAAGAATATATACATTTCTATAGCTATTGGATCCTATATTTATATACTAATAACATCTTTATGATAATTCGATCTATTATGTTATGTTAAAAATATACCCGTTAGATTGCTGTCTCAAATCGATAGAACCTATATAATGAGGTGGAAAAAATAAGCACACTCACGAAAGTGTAACGAAGTGTGAAAAAATTGAACATCCAGTTAATCGGGCTATTTTCCACTACTGTAACATTCCATTCCACGCGTAGGATAATTTTAATCAGTGAATATAAATACCCTAACCAAAAAAGTAAAGTACGAACAGAAAGTTAAAGCCAATGGTGCATAATGAAGTGAAACGAGATATTGTCTCGCATATATATGCACAGGTCGCGTGAATGCGGCAGCGCGAAAAAAACCGGATGGGAATGGAGAAAATAGGAGATGGAGAGATAGAGAGAGAGAGAGAAAAGGTGGGGATGGGGAGTGTGAGAGATATTTAATTAAAATTCGCTTTGTCGTGCCTTTGGCCAATACTACGCTCTATAGGATCCCAAGTATGTACCGATGTGGTTTTGCGGCGTAGATACTTCACGCTATATATACCTTCAAAGGATATAGGAATTCAAGAGTGAGAATATGGGAGAATGCGAGGCGGAGAGGATGGGAGTACAAGAGAAAGACTGCGAAGAGATATGTATATAGGAATAGACTCTGCTGTATACCGGAGGCATTGAACGATGCTGATGGTTATCGCGTTTATATAGCGATCGCAGCTTCGAGCAATTTGATTAATAATTGCCATTTCAAATCTCACGTTTTCACGTAATTATTTGACTTTACTGGCTCATTTGCTTTTTCATTACAGACCAATTCTGGGTATTAGAAATTTACTGCATTACAAAAAGATTGTCAGCTAATTCGATCGATTAATTTTGGCCGGAGAATATTTGGAAACTGAAGTAGGAGTGCAGCTCGGTACAGTGATGAATTATTCACATGCTTAAAGGGGTATACTGGATTCTCGATTAATTTCCATGCCAGGCAGAGAGAAGCGAGGGCCAAAAGTAACGAAGCCCTGCTTTCTGCGCGCGTTTCGCCGCAAGCTCTCGTCTTTCTCCTTCTATATACCTCCTCTCGCCTCTTTGCCCTTTCTTATACTATCGCTCTTCCAGCTCGCGAGCTGCGTTCCTTATTATATGCATAACTTGACTCTACTCTTTTCTCTCTCTCTCTCTCTCTCTCTCTCTCTCTCTCTCTCTCTCTCTCTCTCTCACTCACTCACTCGTAAGAATATTTCAACTGTTTACTCTTCAGACATATTTAACTGCTCGGCGCGTTCCTTCAAATATTTGCCTTCGTTTTTATTTAACCGTAACGGTTTTACTCTTTAAGAATGAAATTGCTTTCAAATATTTTTTGTGGTATTACGATTATTCCATCATAGATAGGTGGACAATTAACGATCATTTTTCTTAAATTATCATGTAATGATCTTTTAATTTGTATATGTATGTTAGGTTAATGTGAATTAGTCCACATTCGTTGGTGAGTTATAGAACATGCGTTTAATCGAATTTAGTTTCGATTGCATACATGATTATACATATTGATATTAATATGTTCAGCAATGAAGGTTTTAATAATTGCTTTTTATTTTACTATATAAAATAAGCTTCTATATAAATATGCATTGAATAAAAATACATTTCAGTATCATCTTGATTAAATAGTCTGTTAAATTAATCTGTGGTTTCGATTAATATTAAAAACTTTTTTATCTCGTTATATATTCTATTTACTCTTGATTCACCTCTTCCTGTTTTATATCTTATTTCATTTCCGGTCCGTTTCAGATTTATATTCTATTTGTATTCGGCTTCATCATGCGCAAACACGTTCGAAGATAATTTTAGACACGCTGAAGCGTTTCAAGCGAATTCTGATCGACTTTTTGTGTTAAAACAGCCTCACCTAAGTGCAAAACCATGTTCTTTTAGTATCAAATATACAGGAATCTGAACATTTCTTCTTCGTATCATTCCTTAACTAAATAAATTTTAACGAACGAATAAAATAGTGGGCTGATTGCCTAGCAGTCTTGTAATTAAGAAAAATAAGTGTAAGGTAGATATCTAAATGAAAGAAGAACCAAAAATATCCTAAGATTTGTGACCCTGTACCAAAACAAAAATCTCGTCTTAATTAAAGTCTAAAAGTCTTAACAATAGACTGAGAAGCTCCATCTTAAACCGAATGTCACGTCTGCACAAAACAGCTGCAACATATGCACTAACGTGCATCTAGGAACTTTGGACCAGGTAAAATCCCAAAATGTTACAATGTACCCATGGAGAGTCTCGCTTTCATCTATACTTTTAACACTCACTTTTGCACATCTCCACCAACTCATCGATCAAATCCTAGTCCCAGCCGCATTTCCACAAAGCAATTTGTGTTGACAAATGGAAATCGGACAAAACACGGCCTCGTGATTCTTCGAGAAGCTTTATACACGTGTTCCCGTTCGGCTCTCGCTTCTCGCTTGTCTCTCATTCCATGTCGGTGCGCCTCGCGTCTTTGTCGTCGTCGTCTCCTCCCTCCCACACTCGCGAGCAACCCACATCCACAACCACACACACACACACACACAGAGAGAGAGATATTCGGCCAGTATAAAGAGGAGTGTTAGAGGCGCGAGGCGCACGACTGTTTGAAAAGGGGCAAACACTACATTAGGAAACTCCGTATAGCGGGGCACTCGAGCCTCTGTCGCAGACAGAAGTAGGCCGTGCCTGACGAGCTGTTTCGTCGCTCTTCGCTCCTCTCTCCTCCTCGGGTAAGAAGACACACTCCCCCGGACGCAGTTCCTTCCATCCCCTTTCAACCTGCGAGTACACAAGTATATCCGTATAGCGGTCATGTATACAATATAGGTGCATCTACGTGTGCCACGACGGAGCTCGTGCAGGTGTAGGGGCTCTCTCGTGAGAGGCCAATTGTGTTTGGAGCTGGGGGAGGAGGCGGTAGGGGCTCGATTCTCTGCATCCGTGTGTTGCGTGCATGCGCTCGAGATGAGGGGAGTTGCAGAAGGCGAGGAATGAATGATCTTGGCGGGGATGTATATATATATGGGTGCGAGCGGATATTGTCTGAGGGGGCAAGAAAGCCGAGGTGAAGCGGTCGGACACGGCTTTCGCCTGGAACGTCGCTCGGCCGCGGAGCCACGAGACGGAATGTTAGTTGAAATTCATCGACCAGCGCCCCCGCTGCTATGTATATGTATGTAGGTACAAGTTTCACGAGATATATGAGAGATTATTTTTATGAAAAGTTCGACGGTGATGCTGACCTAGCATTCTCTCTGCACTAGACAATTACCTACGAAAAAGATTTACACGCTGCTGCTTAAGACACGTATAGCTAATAGGAGTTTAATGTGCGGTTCAGATTTTGAAACTTTCTATGGTTACTTCACATCGCACTAAAAACATTTGAGAAAAATCTCAGCTGACTCGCGCCATTGTTTTCTTATTGAAGTTCAATAAATTTTTTTCATTTTTTCATTTTTTTTTCCGATCGTTTGTACACTCAAGTTCAGTTTTCAGTGATCAACTGCTACTGTCTCTATACCCTACCGTACTATAAATTTATTCTTAACTATTTGAGAGACACAATCAACATTTTATATTTTAGCTTAGAAATATTTTTAAGCTGTAGCCATCAAAGAATGACTGGCCCAAATTGTTGCGTCTAGTAGAAAAAATTCGGATTTGAAAGTGACAAGCGAGTCTGTGTGATTTAAAACCTTGCATACATTTCATATAAACTATATTCATCCCATGTTAAAAAATATCATCAGAAACGTCGATCCTCTACATACAGCCCCAATCGATTATTCATCCAAATATTTCGGCCTTAACTATCCTGGAGGTAGGCATCTCCTACCGACGTTCAATCGCCAAAATCGATCAAATGGTAAACAGCAAGTGCTCGAGGCTTCTCGTCAGCGTCCGAGAGGAGCTAACGCCGCTCGATTAAGACAGCCTCGCGCGCGTCGTATACGTACTAGCATGAGGCGGGTTATGAAATTTTCAATCATCCGAATTGGTAATTTCGCCGTGTAGCCAACTCGTCCTACGCGCCAATATAACCTCTGCGAGCCACTCTAGTCTATATATATATAACTGTATAGGCGCAAGGATACTGTGTAGATAACCGGATGCTGAGTTGCGCCAGATGGAGCACAGGAAATCCGAGACTCTCTCCCCCCTCTCTATGTGTGCTGCAGTATAGGCGCTGCATAAAAGCATGTATGTAGTGTCATCCACTCGTCTGCTCTCTATAGCCTTATTCCTCTGTCGCTCACGTGGTATAGTGCAGGAAAAGTTTATCGCGGAAGACGCTCCAAGAGAAAAGTGATCATAAAGGAAGCAGCTTATGTTACTTACTCGGCAGCCTTATAGGGGGTGCTTAAGCCGCGATTTTCAAATCCTGATACGATGATGCTTCGGGCCTATTCCGAGTGCGAGTCTATCCGGGATGTTCTCGAAAATATAATCGACCATTTTGTCCGTTATCGGATTTTTTTTTTTTTTAATGTATTCAACATATTTTCAAGGTTTTTATACCGGTATTAGGTATTTCTTCTTATGATTGAATGAACCGTTGTGCAATTATTACTTGTATTTTACAATGATTTATATTCAATGAAAAATTAATTATAATTTTAAAGTCAATCCATTACGATAATTGAATCTCATCAAGTGACGCGGTGGATCACGATGGCAAGTAGAGTCATACTGTACGAAGGCTGAGGCAGCGCACACGATTACTTATTATTTGAATTGACACATTTTCACCTCTTTGTCAAATTCTTAATCAAATAAGTAATTATACACTTGTACGTGAGAAAGATACTCAATCTCAAAATACAGATATTAATTTTGTCTTTTTTTAGAGAGTTTTCATTAAAAAAAACAGTCACATTGACTTAATAACTCTATTTGAAATTTTGTTGGTTTAATTTCTCTACCGCTTTTATTTATCTTCTTTGGCGTCGTACAACAATAACTCTCGAAATTAAAACTCGAAAACCCTCCTTTCGAGTAAGGAAAGTCTTGAATCGCGCGATCAGCTGTTTTATATTCCATAAACGACTTTAGCAAACAATTGTTAGTTTACAAACACGCGAGTTATTATTAAATATTACACTTCCACTGCATATACATAAAAAAAAACATGGAGAGTCGTATTGGTCAACCATTTAAGCCTGTGGAACAGTTTTTGATCACTAGAGGGATTATGTTCTTGCTCTATAAAGTTTGTCCCTATATAATACAACATAAATGTTTATAATAAATAATAATCGAGGAATATTTATGAATGAATTAAATGATAATGATAAACTGCATCTGATAAAGGTGGGAATAATTATGCAATCAATATATTTAGAAAATGTTACGAAAAATTAATCAAAAGCTGAGTTCATAACAATATTATTTATTTCATTTAATTTATAAAAATGCATTTGTTATAATAAAATGGTATAGTTGTAATCATACCTATTGTAAAAGAATATAAGAAAAGTAATAATTAGCGCCTTGCTGAATACAGCGGAAATTTGGTTATCTAGTTCATAATTTCAAGGAGATATTTAAAATTATCTTCCAGGATGAAACTGCTTTATATTGTACAGTATTGTATTATCACTCCATTTGTATACTCGCGTTTAGTGCGCTGGTAGAGTTAAAGGCCACACTGTTGTGAAGTATTAGCTTGTGATTTTTTAATAATACTATATGTATGATGGATGAAGATTCAGCTTGGGATGATGTTGCAGTTGTGGATAATAATGGTAAGTTTGGTTTTAGGTTTATTTGTGGTAGCGAAACTCTTATACACGGACCTGTTCTCCGGCTTGTTCGTGATGTTTTCTTATTAAATATTATTTCATACATTTGATATACACTGTTCAATCAAAATTTAATGTAATTTTTTTATGAAGTATAAAACACTATTGATAATTTCATTAAAAATTACTATTAGCCTAAATTTCGCACTATTAAATGTTCTATTTGATCTACATACAACCTCCAAGCGTCCTATAGTTCTTTAGCGAATAGCTGCAATATTTTAATTCAAATAAGTTTGATAATAAAGGATGCTTATCATCCTCTATAAAGAACCTGTATATAAATAAAATATCCTTCAAATTATAAATTGATTTAACGGTTTAAATATTAAAAAAAAATTTATTACTAAAATATGAGCAAATATATGGAATAATTATCTCACAAATTATAATTGTATTTAAAAATACAAAAGTTGTTAAAACATTTAAGTCTATGCAGAATAAAGAAATCATGTATTGAACATTTATATGTAATTGAATTTTCTTGAATAATGAACCAAGTCATAATCGAAATCCATAATGGTGAACAATATATTGTCTTTTAGATCATGAAAGCCAATATGGACGGTTCAATCTTGACTAAAATAGTTGATAACACTCATATTACTGGAATCATAGTAGATCGAAAGGCTAAAAGAATATATTGGATCAAAGATCTAAGCGATATCGGTAGTTGCGATTACAATGGTGCAAACCACGCATCGTTCCCTACTGATTTTGTTATCGGCAGTTTGACTACCCTCGACGATCAGTTGTTCTGGTTGTGGCAAGGCTACAAACCCATAGATGCGACAGTTCGGTCATGTAAGATCAGCAACGGGACTTGTCAAAATGATTCTACAATATCTGTTAGTTATTCCATTACCCCCAAATCAATGAAAACTTGTACGAACGAGGATCAAGAAATAGCGACTATTAAACACCCTTGTAAGATAAAAGATAACAATTGCCAGCACTTATGTCTTGTTGCCTCCAACAGCAGTCACAGATGTGCTTGCAATCTAGGCTGGCAGCTGAATCCAGATTTAAAAACTTGTCGAGATATCGCTGAGTTCATTTTGTACACTCAGGATAACGTTATTAGAGCACAAACTTTGCGGACTGAAAGCGTGTCATTGATTGATGTTGTTTGGCCCATCAAGCTCTATACAGAATCTTTGAGCAAAACAGTAATTGATTTCGAATACGACTTGTACAACGATAACTTCTACGTCAGCGATGACACGCACATGTACAAGATAAAGTTGAAAGTCAATGGAAAACAAGAGATCATGCTGACCGCTGACAATAATACTCTCACTGAGGATCTGGCATATGATTGGTTGTCAGGAAATCTATACTATTGCTTGCGTAGTAAATCATCGTACAGCAATCACACAATAAAAGTAGTAAGTGTCGAGAATAATTTTTTTCAAAAAACCGTGTATATTGAAAAATACCTGGATGAATATGGTCTGAATGGTTGTCCATATGGATTGGAGGTTCATCCAAGGCATGGTTACCTATTCTTTACAGCGCCTGGAAAGCAGTACGACACAAGATCCATTCATGGCATCACTACGAATGGTACTGTACTATGGGAAATTCCTAAACCTGCTTATCTTCATGAATATAGATTGCTGATGAAATTGATTGCTGCCGATTATGATGACAACAGATTATACTGGATCAATGAAACTGATGACGAGGACGTGCAAAACAACATAAAACACGCTAATTTCAATGGCTACGGCGTAAAATTATTTGAATTGAATATAAAGGATGAACGTAACATCTACATACACCGTCAGTGGTTATACATGAGCAACGGTACAAGCATCTGGCGCGTAGACAAAAAAACGGGCAAAATGCCAAAGCAACTTGTACCAGTATACCAGGCCAGTCACCGGCCTAAAATTGCAGGCCTGAGAGTAATTAGCCAAGCTGTGCAATCCATCGACAAACATAATCCTTGTAGTTCTTTCACTCATGGTGATTGTGAAGAATTTTGCTTTTATGGTCCGAAAAAGACTTGCGATTGCAGTGATAAAAAAGTCCTTAAACGTAATGTACTATGTTTTGAAAGAAGAGAATAAAAATTTTTTATTGAAAAAAAAATTGTAGTACTAAAAAGTAGCAATCAAAACAAATTAAAAATTAATAAGTTTTTTAAGACGTGCTTTAATTTTTTCTATTACTCACATTTTTTCATGTTTACTTACCTTCGTATTCTTAAAAAATGAATTATTTATTGCCGTAAATAAAAGTCTTAACAAAAAATATTAATTACTACTAATTACCAATTACAATTTAACAATTACTATTAGATTTTTACTTAAAAGAAAGAAGATATGAACCTTGAGATTGGCCACCAGACACAGGACTCCGGAGACGAGAAGCAAGAAAACAGAAGGATAGTTAAAAATCTTAAATGTACGAAGAGCTATTAGGGGCAAGGTAAAAAAGCCTTGTGGGAAAAGTGAGACTGGATGTCAATAGCATCGGACGAAACATCGCTATTGACACAGCGATCATTCGATGCATTGTAAAAGAGTGATATTCGACCTCTTGGTTCCGGAAAGAAATCGCATTCTCTCACTGTTTCTCCCTTTTTTTCTCTCGTATAACCGAGCGTAATTATAAGCTGTCTCTTTGTGTACACCTCACGGCGTGAAAGAGAGTCGACGTTCATCATTGGCAGTCCTTCAACGACGATGTACGACCCCGACGACTGCCTGAGGGATGATTAGTCTACTCGTGCGCATTTCCGCCCCATTCTTTATCTCGTGCACTCGCTTCAACTGGATAATTTAGCTGCTAACTGCGAAGTGGGCCTCGTCGCGTCGCTCCTGTACTATACGAACGATTTGAGTGCGTGGAGTGTCTCTGTGTGCCGAGTGTCTCGTTTCAGGAGAGCTTTATGAACTCTATCTCCCCTCCTTCTCTACGCATTAAGAAATTAACTATACAACCACTATTTCTGTTAAGCTCATCTCTTTCATGAATTAGCAATGACTCCACACCTTATACCTTACACTTTTTACCCCGAGCATTGAGCAATTTTTCTGCATCTCTAATCTTTCCTTCATTTGAGCGAATTCGACTTAAAAACGTTATTTCAACACCGTTTCCAAAACAATTGCGGCCGTGAGCAAACGTTGGATAAACGTATTTATAGCCTAGAATTTTGCAAGCTCATGCAGAACCGCATAGTGAAATGCACATCGAGTCATCCGAAAGAAAGATATTCTACGCGACTTCATATCAGCAGAGTGCAGTTTACTTTTTTAGAAACTTTAAAAGCATCGCTTTATTATTCATTCAGCTCAATGGATCTGTATTTCACGTCCACTTTGTAAATGACGCACGGTCTGTCAGTATAATCGATGCGCGGCCTCAAATCTATCAACTATATTTCTATCGCACGAAAATGAAACGCGCATCGGGTTCTAGAAACGCATCGATTTCTACTACGTATTTTGTAGAACAATTTCATAGAAGTGCGCTGCGAAAAAAAAAACTAATAAAAAAAGAAATTATAAATAAAATGTAGCACTCCTAAGTAGATATGAGTTATTAATATATACCTTAAAAGTAGCTTCCAAATGCAGTAGCTCCAAATGTTTTATTAAAATATCACAAAAAAAAAGAAATATGTATTTCTATCTATACAGTATTGATGTTCAGCTTTTCAGCTTTCATTTAAGCCGTTATATAAATATATCTAAATGAATTAGATAAAAAAGTTATGATAAAAAATGTGTGTTCAATAACATTTATTTGGAAAGACTTAGTAATGAAAAATCTTAATTTATCGATCAGCAAAGATTATTAAATTATTATTCCAGACATATCATTGAAACATTCAATAAAATTGAAAATATTCTGCTCCAAATAGAGAATTTTTGAAATAATAATATATGTGACGCAGAAATTTGATTAAATTTTTTTTTTAAAAATTCAGATTTCATTGGTAACCGATATGTAGATATCGAGAATCAGATTTTTATTATAGAAATTAATCCTGCATGCATAGTGGAAATAAATTTAATTAATCAGTATCAGAATCGAGTTTGTTCGGTCTAACGAGCCGAATATCGATTGTTCTTCACTAATACTGCATCACTGCATATATCAATACATCTCACATACAATTGAAATCGACCAAAATTGCGGCTGCCGTTCTCTCTTTTTTCGCTAGGAGCTTATAAACACCAAGCCACACGTATACTATATTTCGCATATCTGCAGCTATTCTCGAAGCGGCTGCAAGCAAAGACGTTCCCTCTCTCTCTCTCTCTCTCTTCCCTCCTCTGCCGAACAGCAGGGGCTGTGCGAATGCGAGCACAAACGCGTGTGTACATTATGCCACAAAGTTCCGTAGGGTGAAGATTTCGCCTGGCGTCAAAGCGCCGGGGGGTCGGTAAATAAGGTATTACGATTCCGAAATTACCACTGGAAGCGTATAAGGCGAGACACGCTGTATATATATATATATAAAGCGGGTATAAGGTTTCGAGTATCATGTTAAATTTCAATCTCTGCGGCGACATACGGCCCTGCGTCTTCTCCCTGGATCACATCGAGTTTCAGCCCACCCCAGAAACCGCGACAGCTTTCACCTCGCCCCATCCCTCACCTCCCCGGGAATGTTGTCTCCTCTTTAAGAGACGCTCGTCGCTTACTCGACGCGAGCTTCCCCCATCCCACACCTCTTCCTCTTTTTTTCTCTCGAGCTTGCGCCTGTTTCGCTTGCGCATTTTTCAGTTGCCCCGGAGCTAAGATGATGAATTTATTGGTTTACTCGCGAGGCTGGGGAAATGCAGGACTTTCTACGAGCTTGGACTTACAAGAAGATTTGAGGATCACTTTGGGACAACTAGTGTTATTCCTTTTTATTCAAATTTGATTTTTTTATTCTCATGAATTTGCATTAAAATTGTCGTTGCTAATTTTAAAATTATACCGGTAATAAATATAGATGTACACATTTGATTGCAATTCTACATTAAAAAAGCAACTGTATTAACTTTAAGTTAAGTGAGGTTTAATGATTCATTGCGCAATATCTACACTTAATTGATAACTACATGTACATCGCAAACCCTATGTGCTTGTCATCAAATAACAAGATAAAATTTTTCCAATTAACAGGTGGCAAATATATACGCGCAATAAAAGTGACTGGCTGCGATTGACTCACAGACGTAAAAATGAAAAAAAAAAAAAAACAAAGTACTCAACATAACCCAATTCCTTGTACATACAATACATCCATCATCCGCTTACAACGCGTACCTCCAACGACATTCAATAAAACACGCCCGCAGCCAAAACTAGGAAAACGTTCGCAATATAGCGCGAGTCGGATACAAATTTATCGTCCCATAATCTCTACTCCTC
>UELV01150866.1:0-14636 GCA_900490015.1 Megastigmus stigmatizans
CAGTTTTTTTTTTCATTTCAAATATTCAGATATAGAAACTAATATATCTATTTATACTTTTTCGTGACTATTTGTTTTCAAACAATCATTCACGGTTTAATATTAAAATGCCCAACTGACCCGCCAGGCTCACCATGCCCCATCTTCCCCTATATGAAATTATATATAATTACGCATATACTTAGCAGTGCATGCATACTGTATAAATAAGTTTTATAAATTGTTTCTTTTGAGGACATAGCTTGAACCTGATGCCTCTAATATGGTTAAAAAAAATTGTTTCTTTGAAAGTACAGCAAAACATTGTAAATATTTCTATGGACAATGCAATGTGTATCTAGTTTTAATATATAATTTCAAACTTGTAAATAATAAACTTATATTAAAATACAATACTTTGCATTCAGCTTTAAATAACTTATAAACTTATAATAAATATCATTACTATGTAATATTTATTTATTGTACAAATAAATTTATTAATTTAAATACATAATGAAGCCAGAATTTCCAGCTATTTACAAGGTGCAACAACAATGATATTTCGTCAGTATTACATCTTGTTACATTATCTATAAACTTGTAGCTATCAATACTGGTGTCATTTATTGTTTTGGTTTAGGAGGGAGGTAATTGAAGAACAGCAAGTCACCTTGGACAATCTGAAAAAATATTAAATAACCATTAGTTAACAATTCAATAATTGTAATGCACTTTAAAAATACTTACAGCAAAAAGTGTAAGAGCAACACTTGCTACACCAGCAACTAAATGGGTATTATATCTTCTCTGTTGCTTTTCAAAGTTCTCTTTCCAGGGACCCTGAGGTACAGTACATTCATCAAGCGTCGCATACTTGAAGTGACTTTCGTGATGAGCCAAACGAGTTTGAATTCCTAAATAAAATTGCATTATCATTCTTATCAATACACATTTTCCAATATTAACACTTTTAATACAAGGGTTAAAAATCTTTTCCATGCATATTTGGTATCTAACTTTCTATACATATACAAAAAAATTATTAGACTCGTTGCATCAAGTATAACATCATTGTAATAATACAGTATAAAATGCAAAAAAGAACATATTAATTTGCTCACAAGTATTATGAGAGTAATGAATAATATTTTCTGAAATCTTTTGTAAACATTTAGAAGCAGTAAGTAACATAAGCAGAAGGAGCAGGAGAGATAGACAGTTACATAACTCGCAAAAGGAACAGAAAAAAGTTTTACCTCTTCGAACTACTTGTCGTGACAGGGGCCGTACAATTTGATTCAGCATTTTCGAAATAAACTAATGACAAACTAACTCCAAATCTCGATGTTGCGGCAGTGAAATCTTACAGTTGCAGAAATATTCAGAGGCCCACGGTGCAGCAATTTGTAGAGGCTCTAACTAAAAAGATATAGATCGATGAACTCGCTCACTATTTCATACACGATTACCACGAATTTTATCATATAGACATCTTACGGAGAAAATACAAAGCAGTAAATCAGACTCGAATAGTATTCATATATATATTATATATATATATACTACTATTATTCGCGCGTGTTAAGCGACTGCTGGCGCATCTCGTGGTCCCCAATCCGTACTAATAAATCCATTGGGCATTGGGCTAAAATAGCTGTTTGAAGTATTGGCGGAAAAAACGTAAATACAGAAATGTTTTTAGTAAACCTAGTGGACGTGTTGCAGTACGTTGGGGAAGGAAAAAGAGAGCATGTTGAAGGGGAGAATGTATAGCAAATGCCAATCACTACTTTGTAAAGATGGCAAAAACAATTCCACTTTTGTCTTAGTATACTGGATGGTATTGCACAATACATTAAATGATTGGTATTTGCTATATTGTCCCCTTCAACATACTTTCTTTCTCCTTCCCCAACGTACTGCAACACATCCACTAGATTTACTAAAAACATTTCTGTATTTACTTAAACGTTTTTACACATTTCTCGAATTTTTTGCGTCTGCTACGGCGCGAAAGATCCTAGCAGACGCTTAAAGAGAAAGACAGAAGAGTTAAATTTAACAAATGTTAATGATACTGTCAGCAAAAGAAAAAGAGTATTAAATAATATAACAAATAGTAATGAAGTGAGAGCTGGAGAATCTAACAGTCATGATGTTGAAAAGTAATAACAATAATATTATTATTATTAATAGTAATAATATTATTTAATTATCAAATTATTTATTCAATTACTTATTTATTTATAAGGTTATTAAATAATTGTTCAACTACCTAAAAATGGTATAAAAAATAAAGTTTTCATTAACTGTTAAATTGTATGGTGTTCTAATCAAATAAAAAATGTAATCAAAATTAAAAATAATATGTGTTTTATTCTCATTTATTATAATAATAAATTAATCACGTATTAAAAGAAATAATAAGGTTAAGAAAAATAGAAATTGAATGAAGAATAAAGTAAGGAATGTAAATATTGTAAAATGCGTTGAAACATGTATTGTAAGCATAAGAAGTCCTAAGCCGACAGGTACAGGATAATGTATTAATAAATAAAAATAAATATATAAATTAATATACTTATTTATTATACTTTCCATTGCAGCTATATTTGAATCTGTAACATCCTATGAAAAACCATAGGATTTCCTTTTATTTCATTTATTCTATCATCAGAGGATTGTTCAACAAACCCAGGTATAACTTACAACCAATCACGGACTCGGAGAAGGGAGAGAAATACCTGCCCTTACCGAATTACAACGAATCACCAAGGACATTCTCCCACAACGACCTTGACCCACATACGCCTACCGAAAACTAGGCGGGTCATTGCCCTTAAAAGCACCCAAGCAGTCAGTTATCCTCGAACTTCTAGCTCCGTATTTCTACCTCCGAATTCAGTGCCAATGAATTTCCGAATACTACACTTATAAATTCATATATCTTCTTACTATTCTTTTTACAAACAACTTTTAACTTTAAATATATTTTTATTTGGTCTTTATGCTACAGTTTTCACAAACAAATACAAATTAGCTTGGCGCGCCACCTGCCTTGTGGGGTAATAACGGCGCTGGGGTAGCTTCACTTGTGCATGGGAGTCTGTGCTTCTATTAGGGTTTATTTTCGTTGACAGTGTGCAGTATTAAATATATATGCATGATGCGTGTGTGCAGACTACACTGATGCTGCAAGTTCAATGCGTTTAGTTAGATTTTAAGAAGACGAATATTTATTTTAAACTAATTTCTTAAATTAAACCCTCATTGTCGATAGGAATATCATCAAAAATTCTTCAAGGTTTGTTTATATAGCTTTTTTTTATACACTTTGCAAGTAACCCTATTGTGATCAAATTCACAATAGGGTTATAATTATGGAATACTGTAAACAAAGTATACACATTAACTTATTAGATTACAAATTAAGCTATAATTTTAAAATAATGTTACCTCTTCGTAAATTTTACTTATTTGTAATTTATTTGAGATTGTAAATACGTTTATACATTTGCAAATCATTCTTAGGTATCGTAATTTAATACATATGTTTAATATATTTGAACTCACATTTGCTTGAGCAGCCTGTTTAATAGTATTTAACTTATTTTATTAATCCAAAATCTCTTTCTTGTACACCAGATTTATTATCAGAATATTCCTTTAATAACAGAATAAAATATATCTATCAGCAATTTAATTGAAACATATCTGTATGGAGTGTAGTTCTATCAACTATATAAATTACTATCATTATAAAAAAATAACACACATTACACTTTCAAGATGTCGGGAGGCAAGTGTAAGAATTGTGGTTCAACCAACATCGAGACAGATCCAGCTCGTGGAGATGCAGTTTGTACAGAATGTGGTTTTGTCCTGGAGGACCAAATCATCGTCAGTGAAACAACGTTTCAAGAAACTCCAGCAGGTAACATGATGATGCTTGGTCAGTTCGTTTCAAATGAAAGTTCCGGTGGTGCAACAGGCTTTGGAGCAGGTATGAATAATTAAATTGCTAAATCGCTTTAAAGTTGTATCTAACTACTAATAATAATTTCGTACTTAGGATATCTTGTTAGTGGTAAAGAATCCAGAGAAATTACGTTACAAAATGCAAGGAAGGGTATCACACATTTATGCAGACAGTTACAGTGAGTAATAAAATGTAATTATAGTAGTTAAAATAAATTGAATCGTAAATTATTTTATTATCACACAGATTAAATCAACATTGTATTGATACTTCTGTAAATTTTTATAAAATGGCTTTAAATCGACACTTGACTCGGGGAAGAAAGCAAGCTCACAATCATGCTGCTTGCGTTTATATTACTTGTCGAACCGAAGGCACAGCACGTATGTATAATTTTCATAATTCTTACCTTTTACTAAAAGTAACTAAAAGATTTCTAATGTGTAAATGTAATTTTCAGATATGCTAATTGATATCAGTGATGTATTACAAATTTGTGTACATGAATTAGGAAGAACATATTTGAGATTTACTCAGGCATTATGTATTAACATACCTTCTATGGGTAAGTTGCAACGATTATACTATTCTAATGTAGATACCGTCCATTTTATATTATTAGAAAATAACTTTGCTCTAGCGCAATTTAATACTTCTTCTGACTATATGCTTTTTTAAAAAGTAATTTAAAAGTACATACACAATATATGTTCACATTTTCTTGAAGAATGTAACATATTTATTAAATTTTTATCAATGGATTGAAGTGATAAAATAGTGTAATGTGCATATTTTTAATTTATGTTAAAATTAAATGTATACAGTAGATTTAAGAACTGTGAATATATACTATGGATATTTTTATAATTTGTAAGAATTGGTATCATCTAGTCAGGTTGCATTAATAATTTGAAGACCAAACATTTTTATGGAAGAGTAGTGAATGATGTGTGAGATATAATAGGTAGGGTAATAAAGAAAGTAAACATATAAATGAGCCAGTTCAAATAATATAATTGCTCATATATCTTTTAGCACTTACAGATAACTTTTATACATCTAAAAGCATTTTTTGTACTATAATACATATTTTTAAATTGTTTATAGATCTCTATGTTTCTACTTCAATTAGAAATACTTTGAAATTTTTAATTTATAAAGCAAAATATCTTTTGTAAAAAATATTAGGTATTTTTAAAAAGTAGGTAGTTCTTTCTCAAGAATAAATCATTAATGAGATAATAATATTTATAAATTCTACATTTGTGAGAGCCTATATTAAAGACTAAGATGTTTTTTCTATATTGATACAATAAAACCGTATAATATACATAATTTGGTAGAAAGTACGTTTGTTTACAGTGTGAAAATATAATAATAATCAAAATAATCACATACTTAATAGTTTTCACTTACAAATTTTTGGCACAAAACTTTTTAATGTGGCGAAGTCACTTTGGAGTTTAAGATAACGAGTTTTAAATTAACAAACAAGTTAACTTACTATTACAAACTTAATCTGGCAAATTTCATAACAGTCATTGCCTAAAGTCTTATAATTAACTTAATGATGTTACATTCTAATACAGTGAAATTCGGTAAGAATTTGAAAGAACTTTTTTAACGATTTGTGTTAAGTACAGAGTAATACAATAGGATTATAAGTGCCGCTAATTATAAAGATTTCAAAGTACTATAGCTCTAACATAATTCTATAATGGTTTTTATTTCACTAAGATAGCGAATTAAATAATTTTTTGGATCTAATTTGGAAATAATTAAGTTTATAAAAAAATCAAAGATCAATATCGCAGAGTCTCGATAGTTTGCAGTATTTGATCGCACGTTTAATCATAGAACACCATAAATAGCTTTTTATGTAAAATTAGGCAGTATAAATGTGCTCTCATCATGAACGATTTTAAAAAGACCCATTAGCACTACCAGTACACAACTGTGAGTCCATTGTACATAATTGCATGATTCTTGCTTTTCAATTCAATCTTATTTTTTTCTTTATAAAAGTTACCTATTACGTTAATTTACAATCCTCACATTGCTACGCTCAACGCCGCCTGTGGTGCATATAACATAATCTCGATAGAACGCTTCCGTTGAGTAGTCTTTTTTTAAATTTATGTCGAAGATAGAATATCTGTCTGAAAGCATTCACAATGCTCGCACGATAAAAGAATTTTGAGTAAAGAAATTCAAGAAAAAACATAGCACTTGCAAGAGCATTCAGTAATAACACGACGCATAATAAAACGTTTAATAATAAGATTCAAACAACAGCTAGTATAAATAACAATCGCTATTATTGGCCAATTGACTTTGCCATTCTTCAAAAAAGTTTGCGTAAATACCTCCTGTATGTTGTGTATATATTTCGATGTGCGCGAAGAAAGAATTTCAAGAAGTTGTTAACAAATCCAGAAAAATTTGCTCAAAAACTCAAAACAGTAACGCTTGCTCTAAAGAAAAGTTAATAACAGACTTGATTGAACTTCGCTCGAATCAACTGGATGTAAAAATTTAATTGAAAGATTATTATATAGCTTGAAATCTCTTTCCGCGCGCGCACCTCTCTCTCTCTCTCTCTCTCTTTCTCTCTCAATCTCAATTTACAATGATCACTTCAAAAATAGAATCTTAACATTGTCGGCATACTCGAAGTGTCATCATACTCAAACCATAATCTCGGCGGCAAAATTGCGTCATTCGTCCGAGGGCGGGCCGTAAAATATGAGCTCGGGTATCTGTCCGCCCTGTACACCGGTGCCGTTCGTACTCTCGGAGCTGCACTGGAACTGGAAGGTGACGCTTCCCACCGTCGCCTCGGACATCCCCTCCTGTCCGAAGTAACTGAGCTCCCCGCCCTCGAGGATCGCGCTCGCTGTGTAAAAGTTCTCCGGCTCGATCTGTATCGGGTTCTCGAAGTAGACATGGAAGGTGTTGCTCGAGCCGTCCGAGAAGAACTTGGTACTGTTGACGGAGAGTACGCGGCCGAGCCTCTTGAGCTCTATTCGCACGTTGTAGTCGGCGGCGCCTGACGAGCTGCCGTAGAGGCCGAAGCCAACGACGAAGATCCGCTTGTCGACACTGAACTGGACCGAGTCGCAGCGGCCTCGGTAGCGCCACTGGTTCGACCTGTACGCGCACGACTGAAATCTGTGGCACACCTGCAGAGTGCAAAGTTTCGTTTAATGAGAAAGCTCTCCTTCTTTGCAAGACTTTCGACTATGACACACATTTTTACTTTCGCTCTTTTTCTACTAAGAACGAGTAAAGAAATTCTCTGAATTCCCTTTAAACATCTTGATTGGGTGTGAAAAAAATTCAGATTTCGTTTGAACGTAAATACGGGATAGACTTTTATCGGGGCTTCGCTCCGCTTATTGTGTAATCAAAATAAAGTTATTTGATTGTCTCTACCTGAGTCTTTAATCCCTGACGAGGTTTAATCGGAAAGCAGAGCTGGGGCTTTGTACTGGCAATGAAGTGGAGAAATATGTCGATGGTCTCCTGCTGCGTGAGTATTCCCGTTTGCGCCGCACTGTTGGCAAACTCTTCCAGACTCATGGCAGGAAGTCTAATTAAATTCAAAGCAGATCCTGCAATTAAATCGATGACATATTTTTTACAGACGTGCAGAGAGTAATCGATTAGTAATAAATGAATTTTTCGTTCCGAACCTTTTCCCGAGCGATGCTTACCCAATAATCGTCTTTGATTACACGGGCTCGGCTCGAGATCCTGTCGCAGACATTCCGCGTGCGCCCACCTCAGGGCCGCGTTCCACAAGTGGATCTCCTTACAGTTGAGTGTCTCCCGTGACAGCACCGATTCCAGCGTGTGGATATCGATTTCGACAAAGCCCTCCGAACGTAGAGCCATCTCTGCCTGCAGAACATTAGTTTTCATCAGTTTCAATTAGCTTTTCTCTTCATTAGCTTTTCTGCTATTACAAGTTACCTAATACTGGAAATCCCGTGATCAAAATTAAGAAAGTAAAAACGCAGTTGTTTTTCTTTTCTCTGATTTGTACTGTATCATTTTTCTAGTTTTTTTTTGTCGATTTGGAAAGCTAATTTAATCTTCTTTTTTTTTCTTAGATGTAATGGTGTCAAAGTGAAATTATAACATTTAGTATAATTATTGAGTGATTGTGTTTTAATAAAAAATGATATTGCAGAAAGAAAATTCTGTGAAAAATTAAATTGTTGATACATTTACTGAGAAAAATAAATATAATTGTTACTTAATTAAGAAAGTTTCCTAGGATTAAGAATGATATAGAGAGGTTTTTTGTTTAAAAAAAGTTACTATATTTTAATATTTTGCTTTTTGTAACATCTTAATAATACTTCACGATATAATTGCAATTTTAGTATTCCATAAAATGAACACAGCCTTATAATATAAATCACAAATATTTCAAATTATTCTCTTACTAATTTATCGACGAGATAATAGTGATAATACCTTATATACACTTTATAATAACCATATACATTACATAGTTATGGATAAAGCGATCCATTATTTCAAAATCCCTTAAACGTAAACGAAGCTTAATTCACAGATTTTGACGTATGTAAACGATTTCATCTGATGTAAAAATATTCTACACTTGTATGAATCGACTAAATAATAGTTCATATTACTTAAAATTAACATGAGTCCAATGTAAAGTTGACGAAGTAAATCCCGGAATGCGAACGCGTGTTTCTTTTTCAGACGTAAAAATCCTCGTGGAATGAATAATTGTAACAATTCAAAAGATTCAACGCTACAGAAATGATACCGGTGATCAGTCTAATTTCCTAAATTCAAGCTCGAAGATCTTTCGTGTGTCCGCTCAATCAAGTGCTCGTTTGACGATAATTCAATGATTATCGTTACTATTAATACTTCGTGTCGTACGATTCAGTTCTTCGCAATTATCGCAGTAACTCTCAAGATCGAAATTATTCTCGCTATCTTTGCAATCCTCCGTAAAGCTATCTTTATAAGTGATATTCTGAATGACTTCGACGTCGAGTCTGCCGTCCAAGAAGTACGGCTCACTCCTTGTCCGGCTGAGAGCAAACTGCCTCGGCGGATTGTTCAATTTAACGTCAAATAGGAAGCAATTGCTCTCGGACAGGCTTAAAGGATAAGAGGCAAATAGGAGCTTGTTGCAACGCAGGCCCTGAATGTCGCCGTAGCTCGAGCCCAGGACCTCGTCGTCTATCTGTTGGCCCTGCCATCTTTGCAACTGGTTCTCGGACAACGAGTCTTCTTCAGAGTTCCAGCTCAGAGCGCGATATATACATTGAGTTTCGGAGCACGGAGTTTGTCGCTTTCCAAACGAAATTGATTTTAGGGTCGGACTTACTTGGGCGTCAATAACTTCCCAGCAGCGTTGCATGAGATCAGGCTCTTCGAACAGTCGGGATTGGCTCAGTAGTAGACACGCATTTTTGGCGTTCAGACTCGTTTCTAAAAAAGTAACGCAGGCGCGGGCTAAATGGGGGACGATGTACTTCTTCGCGACGTACAGCGTCGCTAGCACTGTATCCGCTTCGAGCTTCACGTCGTCGCAATACATATACCTGGAAAATGATGGACAAAATTGTTTATTTCAAAAGTCTACATCCTTGAGAACCTTTTGCTATTTTTATCTTGCATAGTGACAAAAAGTGTATGGATCTGTTTTGCTGTGTCAATCGACATTTACCTTAATAATGCTAGAAATGCAGCAGGCTCTACATCTGGAACTTCTATTTCATTCTTGTTCTCCGCCAAGCCTCCATAAAACATGGCATAAAAAACTGAGCTACCAGTTGCTAACACATACTTGTGGGCTGGTATGGTTTGTGTGTGTCCTAAAATTATTTCATTATCATTCAAAATGTTCATCTTGGTTTTTCTTCAGTCTTTCCTATGTTTTATAAATTACCTGGACTTCCAACGATGAACTGAATATCAGCCATAAGGGGATTGTTGAACATTGCTGCATTCCTCTCTCGAATTGTAGGCTTTGTGGCTTGCCAGTTAGGATCCTGAGTACAGTCTTCTAAAGATAAGAGGTTGAATGTTTGAGTTATTGGCGAAGAAACTGAAGAGAGCGGTGAGGCTGGTGTGCTTAGAGGTTGATTGATTACTCCTTCTCGCTGCAGGACAATCGATGATGATATTGGACTGACAGATGGCGGAGACCCTGATACTGTACTGGGTGATTCAGCTGAAAGTTAAAACAAAAAAGTTCCATTAATCTGTTCCAATATAATGCTGTGATTCTCTCGATGAGATCATCAGAGATAAATGTTTCAAAAGCAGCAGTCTCAAGATGTTGAATACAATCATCTTCAGGAACAAAAATTGTTTAGATGCTAAATTCTTGAAATTACATTATTTAATTATGATTTTCGTATTTTTATAATGAAACTGCATGTTTTTATAGGCTAATAGCACTTGAAACCACTCTTTTGCAGTAAGAAATTTTTCTTACACCTGCATCTTACTTTGCCAATCATCAGCAGCATTCAGTAAAGGTTTATTATTGTTTTTGTGATAAGATCCCATTCTCCACATTACATAATATTGTCGAATTCATTTTTTATCACCGACATCCCCGTCCGCCCTTAAAAGAATGGAAAACGAGAATAGTCAGCCTTGATCGGTCGAACTTTAACGGAATACCCGCCCATACATATCCGCGCTTGCGACTCAACGAGTGAACGATAAAGACTAAAAGAGAGTGAAAAAAAGGTCGCGCGCAGTATGACGTGTTCCAGTGTTCGAAGAGGTCCTTTATCGCTCTCTTGCTCTCCTCGGCCGAGACTCCAAGAGCAAGCGGGACAGAGGAGAGAGCGTGAGAGAGAAAGAGAGAGCGAGAGAGACAAGAGCGCTGAGAGGGAGAGAGAGAGAAATACTGGAACGCGCAAAACGTTTGAGCCCGAGAGCAGAGCAGCACAAGTGGGGCCAATTACGGCAATGTAGGTTAATTCAAACGTTTATACCGTCGGTGTACATTGTACGGACTATGCCAGTGAGTTGACTGGTGCACGCCTCCCGTTTCTTCTGTCCCCTCGCTGTGCCTTTCCTCGACAACTGCGACGACTGCGACGACTGGGACGACGACTGGGAGGATGACGAGCTCAAGTCGCTCGTCGACATTGTCTCGCGAGCTTCGTCTTCACACACGGACTATCCAGTTGTCCGCGAAACTTATCCAACTCTATACGAGGCTCGCGCGCGAAAGTCGCTACATCCTCGCTGATGTGTCTTGCCGTGTTGACGCGCTGCTCTCCGCTGCGCAGTCCCTTTCTCCTGTCACGGCTCTCCGACACTGCCTGTGTGCTGCTTCTGCTGCTGTTGAGTGCTTCCTAAGTCCCACGACGCGGCTGTGTGCATGTACACACATCTGTGCATAACGCGTCGCGCTCATGAGTTCCTGATGTCTGCGCGCGCCTCCCGAGGAAAGCTGCTGCTGTGCTGCCAGACTGAGTCTGTTCTCTTCTCTCTCTCTCTTGCGCGCTGTGCGCATGCGCGATGCAATTATCCGCCCGCACACAACTACCTACAAATGCACTTTTTGTGCACGCATATACGTCGGGTGTGAATGTGTGCGCGACTACGAGGCTGAGACTGCTGAGAGACAGACGCCTGACGCGCGCACACGTACGAAAATTTTCGTGTAAAGATTTTTTCTCTTCCTTGTCCGTGTGAGAGGCGATTTTAGGCGACTATAGTTTGTTTACTTGGGAGAGAGTCATGACATTTTTCGGTCCCTATATATGTATAACTTCATGCTAGAGCCTTGCGCCGATAATTTTCATGGTGGAATCGACCGAGTCGTCTGCTCCAAAATATTTTTCTTTAGAAATATAAATAAACATTCAATGCTTTATTCTTGGTATTAACTTCGAACGAATATCGATCAATACTAATATTATTCAGAAATTTTTTTACGATTGTTATCGTTCTCAATATTGAAGCAAATATATTCGGCAAAGCTAACATATTGGAAAGTGATATGCAGTTCATTCGATCGACTAGTTAAATATTTTGATAGAGTACTTTTCCTCGCTCAATATCGCGTCCATAAATATTGAATTACTCAAATCGATCAGCTGAATATGCAAAGCTCTGGAAAAAAGAATTACACATCTTCAATATAATTTTATTCGTTATGCCTATAACATATACATTTGTCAACTCTCGGCTTATTATATATTTGGCGTTTGTCGTCGAGTGAACGAACTCGCACCCACCGCGCCACCCGTCGGTGCAAAAACCCTTCGTCGCCTCTTCTCTCTCCCTCTCCCTCCCTCCCGCGGCGCGCGCGCGTCACAGGAAGCCGAAGCTTCCTCTAAAACTCATCGTAAACAAAAAAGAAAAGAGAAAAAAACCGCCCGCCAGACACGACTCGACAACACATCTGGACGAAGTGAAAGGAATTGTGCAGGAAAGACGACAAAAAGTTGTTCGTACAGCCATGGACACAGACAGTCTGCATGTATGTATGTATGTATGTATGTATGTATGTATGTATGTATGTATGTATGTATGTATGTATGTATGTGTATATATATATATATACAAGGGAAGGGGGAGGGCGTCGCACCCGTTATTATTATGCTTACCGTTGACCCAGGCGTTGGTCTGGGTGACGGCGATGTTGTCCTGGAAGCGCTTCACCGGCTTCGTGCCGATCTTCGAGTAGAGGTTCGACATCGCCATGGCTGTTGGTCTTGGCTTAGCCGACGCCGCGGCCTCCAGCAGCAGAAGATGTGTCCGAGTGTCTTGCTCAACGAACCTGCCCAAGGGGGATGTGACATACGAGAGTTTGCGGACTGCGCTCCGCCGAGCGACTAGACTCGCTTCGCCATTTGCAGCGCTCTGCGCGCGCGCTCGGGCCCCTCTCCCTCTCTCTTTCTCTCTCTCTCACCTCTCTCTCTCTCTCTCGCGCGCGCGCGCTCTCAGCGATGTCTCCGTGCAGGCGCTCGCGTATACTTACTTCTCCACCTTATCACTTGTTTTATCTTGCCATCTCTTAGCGCAGCTTGCTTAACTTTGTAGTATCTGAGATGCTGACACTCGATCGCAGAACAACAGTTTTTGTAACAATGTCCTAAAGCGTGTCGGGTATTATACTTGAAACGTTGACAACTTTTTATTAAATAAAAGCTGCTGTGGTTTGACCGTGAAGATCTAAGGAGAGAATCTTTTTATTTTTCAATACAATATCTGAAGCAATAAAGTCATGTTCTTATCAACTTATTTCTCTTAAAATTCGGCCGCATGCTTGCATTCTTTTTCAATGATTCGAATCGTGTTTGAAGATATTAATAGCTTGTTTGTAATTGATCACTTTTATTATTGAATTTAAGTGTAATGTATAAGGTAAACTATAAAGTTCAGACTATTTTTTAAATGTGGTTATTATATTCATTATAATTTATAAAAAAAAACTGTAAGTATACGAATTCTATCACTTCAATCGGGCGGAAATACTTTACATTATAAAATTACTTGTAGCAATTGACAATTAAATTATAATTAATAGAATATGAGACTTTAAAGAAGTTTTTAAACAAATTTCATACTAGAAAGTGATGCATCTCATTTGGTTTACCAATTGTTTAATAGTTTAGATGATTGTGCCAATACAAAATATTCGTAAGTATTTATGCATTTGCAGACTTGTTCCAAAACGTTCAAAGTTTTAATGCAGACTGAAAATCGATAGCATCGAACTTGTATGAATAAAATATGCATATAGTAATTTAATTAAAAAAATAATATGAAATGTTATTTTCGATATCACAAGTCAATTTCACATCAATCTACTCTCATTTATAAATATATATATGTAAAAGTATGTGTTGATCACAGTTTACGATTATACTTGAACCTCAAACAGAGTTAATGACCGTTTACCAAGCTATTTTAAGCCAATCCGAGTTGGTTTAAGTTCTGCAGGTGTAAATACCACCGATGTAATTATAGAGTAGATGTAGTATAGTCGAGGGTGAAGTAATATTCCTGTACGCGATGTACACCAGCTTACAACGGGAATTGCTGCGGTTTCAGTTTTGAAATCTACACCATTATTTTTTCCAGCCTGTACATTATGTTTAATTAACTTAATTATATTTATATACACATAGTGTAGCTTATGGATTAATTTAAACTAATATGATTAAAAAATACAAAAGTTTTCAAACTTTGATTGATTGATTGATTTTAATAATGATATCATTGAAAAGTTTGATTTTTTACAAAATTCCACAAAGGAATTATTTACAAGATACATTTTGAAAGGACCTTATGAACTTAGTAGATTACTGAAAAATATAATCATTAATTCTCACAAAATCGATTCCATCGCAGTTCTAAAACAATAGTATAATGTTTCTTCTCTCTCGATCTATCCCTCTCGCACTGTTGGCGTTTTTTCTCTCTCTCTCTCTCTCATAGTATCATATATAGTGCGAAGGGGCCTCTCACGTGTATTTATACACGTCGGTCGATAGGAGACGGCGGCTCGCCAAGCGCCGCCGCGACGCGACGTAGGTATAATATGCCATAGAGCAAGCTCTCTCTCTCTCTCTCTCTCTCTCTCTCTCTCTCTCTCTCTCTCTCTCTCTCTCTCTCTCTCTCTCTCTCTCTCTCTCTCTCTCTC
>UELV01150870.1:0-19151 GCA_900490015.1 Megastigmus stigmatizans
GTGTGTGTGTGTGTGTGTGTGTGTGTGTGTGTGTGTGTGTGTGTGTGTGTGTGTGTGTGTGTGTGTGTGTGTGTGTGTGTGTGTGTGTGTGTGTAAATAAATATATATAGCTATATATGTGTATCTCGGTTGGCTGTTCACGTGAAAATCGGCGCGAGGTGTGTGCAAGGAGTGTGCGAGTGTGGCGCGAGAGATAGAGATGCTGACGAGCGAATAAAAAGCAAAGCGAGCCCGAGCGATCATGCGATGATAACCCCTTTGGGTTTCTTTGTGAGAGACACACACATACTGCACAATGAGTTTCCCCCTCTGATTTTCTCTCCGTACAGATATATACATATATATATATTTGAGCTTAGTTACTTCATACATAAATATATACTGTCTTCGAATACGTACTTATCGTTCAGAGACAGTATTTTTCACTACAGTCCGTTTAACTTTTTTAACTTTTGTGCACGCGCGCATATAACGAGAACAACTTCTCGTCCGATTCGATAAATGCGTTTCCGTGAATATTGCAAACGAAGTTGGAGATGCAAGAGTGCGGATGTCAGAAATTCAGCTGATAAAATTTTCAGAGCAATTAATGCAGTCCAATTACTTTATCCGCAAAAATTTTATGAACGACAGTCAATAAATTATTTATGAACAAACAAATCAAACGAATGTATTCATAATTAATACAAATTTAGCCTTTCTAAACGACCCGCGTCATTGGAATGATTTGCGTATTAAAACTCTCTGCTGCGAACTCGTATTTCAACCATATATATATATAATATGATGGATATTATATATTATTGAAAAAGGAAATGCTCGATTCTGAATTGAAACTCTCACTCTAGAAATGCCCTATTCGAGCGTGTTAATACCACAGAGATCATCCAGCGCTTTGTCAGTGTACGACAAGCCTGACATCCTACATTTAATACATATTCTCTCTCACACACACACACGTAGACATCGCGAACACGCAAAACGAGAAAGAGAGAGAGAGAGAGAGAGAGAAAAAGTGGCAGAGTAGAGAAGACGGTGTTCTCAGAAAACTAGATACATACTCTCATATCAGATCTGCGACAAATAAATTATAATTCACGTGGTAGCGACGTATCAAAAGCAGCTCGCGCGGTCGTCATCCCGTTGACACGTGAAATTCATCCGCTCTCCCCTATACACACAGACAAACTGTATATCTGCCAGTCTATATATAGCTACATACACTCACGTAGCTCTTTTCGGCTTTCTTTTTCGAACGCGAAATTCATATATAAATACAGACGAGCTCGCTATATACATAAATTGCGCAAAATGCCCGCGAACAGCTGATAAGTGGTTATACACCGCTTTCAGGCTCTCTTTCTCTCTCTCGTCATCCTCGAGCTTTTTTTTTGTTGATACGAATTACACTCTCTCGCGTCCACTAGCGCACACTCAACTATACCCGCGTGGCTTTGAATAGGGGGACTATCAGTGCGAAGCGTTATATATACAGATATATGTATATGCACGTGCGACTGCAGCGTAAATCTAAGGCGCCAATCGGTCGCAGAGGAGCGACGGAGACAACAATAGCTGCGAGAGCCGAGGGAATTCCGCGTCCGGATAGACAATGGATATACGTATACGCGTGTACACACGCATCTGTTGAGCGCGCGAGCGATTCAATCTTATCGGGTCGACAGCCGCCAAGGGAAATGCCGCCTGTGTACTCTGCACACGTGAGTGAGTGTGTGTGTGTGTGTACTTGTGTGGGTATACTTTAGCGGGGAGCCAGGAGCAATCGAAACAAGGGCACGCCACTTAGCGTCGCCTATGAGCCGCTAAACTCTATACACTTTCCTCAGCGGTACGAAAAAAAGTTGCAGAGAAAAAAAGTCACGCGCCGGCTCGAACGCTTGTTTTATGATTTTTCTGTGGAGGGACATTGTGTCGCAGCTGTCGCTCTTGTGTCGCGCTAGCGTCGGCCAAGAATATTGTGCCTTAATGCGCGCGCGCGAGCGCAAACGAAAGCTATCGAGTGACTTTGCATGCAGGCAGACGATTTTTTCGCTTTATTGTGAGGCGCTCACTTTATGTTTTACCGCGAAGCACCAAGTCGTCTGGCAATGGTTAATTTTGATGGCTTGACGTGGTTTCGTAGTAAAGTCCTCTTGGGTGTTTTAAATTACTTGCATATATTATTGTTCGTTATGTCACGTATTATTGGATATTCGTGAGTTAGCACTATGTGGCGCTAAAAATTCAATTGCGGTTTAGGTAATAGCGTTAAATTTATCTCTATCGCTATGATTTATGGAATATTTAGACAAATTTTAGTGTATATTTTATATAAATTAATTAGTGAAAAGGAGGAAGTAGATTAATTTCGCCTCGTGCAGCTTTTTAAATATATTACAGTATCGTTAGAGAGTTCACCTTTAGAATGAGCGAGATCTATAATTATTTTCAACAGCTTCAATATATTATCGGCATTTTTTTTAAAAACGTTACATAAAAATCTGGGTAAGGTTAAGACACAGTGGATCAATGAAATTTATGTATTTTATGTTGCATTCATAAAAACCAAATTTTGCAATCAATTCAAATATTTCTAATAATGCTGCACGCAAGCAACTCGTTCATCATACAGTAAAAACCCCACTCGAGATTTCTCTAAAAGAGTAAGAATCTTTATTAGAAATTGAAATTGTCTAATTAAGCGACATTGCCAGAGTGCGCGCATGGACGTGCCAGTAACAACCAATGCACACATTGATAGGAGCAAGCGCGAAACAAACGCGCGCTAATTAAAAACGGAAAGTATATTTTCCCCCGAACGATGTCTTTCCGCGATCGCGGCGCGCTGCAGCTAATGTAGCCGTCTTCGACCTCCAAAAAGAGAGAAAGAAACAAATGAAAGAGCTAGCTGCCGACGCTGCTGCTGCTGCTCGACGCGCGCGAGATACCTATAGGAAGGAAAAAAAGTTTCACGACAAATGTCTCGCTCTCATTCCCCGACGTTAATGAAAATACACGCGAAAAAATTCCGTCCGCGCACGGGAGCGAAAGACACTGGCGCTGCAGCGTCGCAGAGAAAGTCGCTATACGCGTCTCTGCATATACATACATACACACACACACGCACACATACACACACACACACACACACACACACACACACACACACGTACGCACGCACGCGGATGGACAAAGTATGGGCGGGTATAGCGCAGAGTGCAGTTCGGGCGTGTTCACACACAGACGTACTGAGAACTATAATATCGGTTGCGATGCGGGTATGTGGCGTACATGCGTGTGTGTGTTTGTGTATGTATATGTAAAGACATATACATGTGTGTAGGCATGTGTGTGTGTGTGTGTGTGTGTGTAAGCACGCGCTGAGGCTCGCGAAGGGTCATTATCGCTGATTGCCAATCGATTCGCTTCTACACTCGATCGTCGTCGCTAAAAAAGCTTGTATTTACCGATTTATACCGGAAATCGATCTCTCCTCTCCACTTCTATATATACGCGCGCCTATAGTAGTAGTAGAAGCGGGCATTTTTCCTTTTTTCTGCCTTCTTCCGCTCGGCGCAATTATATGCGTTCCGGCGCGGCTATTATTAAGCGGTAATGCGGTCCGTGAACAGCCGAGAGATATATACGCGTTTTGTGTGTGCGAGGGCAGGCAAAAAAGATGCGAGGAGTAGGGGAGAAGTGTATAGCGTGTGGTAGCGAGGCGAGGCAATTTAGAGAAACTGGTGCGATCTTTGTGCTGCTGGAGCCGCTGGACAACGAGCCGTCGCGAATTTGTTTTACTCACCGCGCAGCGATCTCTGATCATTATATCGATCGATTACATTTTAACGCGTTGGATAAAACTTTCGATGATTTACGGACATGATTAAAGCTTCCCTGTAACGAGCGCGTGCGGTGACTTTGTTTCTATACTTACACATCTGCGCGTAGCCAGTTTTTCTCTGTTACTGTGTTGAATCGATCATTAAATCATTTAACTCTTTATGTTCATTAACTTATTTATAGGCAAATAGTTACGATTTTGTTCGTTTTTCATTCGGCATTGTTTTTTTAATTAGATTTACTATCTGACATCTATTCATTTGAATTTCTGTACGACTTATATGTATATAGCTAATTTAAACGCAACTCTTGTGAGTACAAGTATTGTAAACCGTTTTTAAAAAAGCTGTTAACTACCTCGAGTAAATTTTTTTAATGCACGATATAGAAATAAACATTCATGTTTCTCACAATATTGCCGTATTGACACAGAAATTTACTCTTCAAATCATTGTCATTTATGCAGAAGTGTCATAAAAATTCCATATGCAAAAATTTTCACTAAAGGTCAAAAATACACTTTTTTTCCTCTGACGGCCCCTTGTTTCGAAAACGATACGTCGACCGAGGAGCTTTCGCATTTCTCCAAAGTATATTGTCATAGGTCGATTAGTATTCCGCCCGAAGCTCGCACTCACTTTTTCCTCGGAGCTCACGAAATTGAAAGCGACACATGCACAATTTGCATAAAACGACCTCAAAGTCTATCGGACGCGTGAATAAAAAGAAAGACCTGTAGCGAGAGGAGAAATAGACAGGGGTGTACTTTTGTGTGGAGTGACTGCATTCCATCGGCTATCTCCTTCCGTGTTATTGAATCGCGGCTTCGGTACAACTTGAACCAGAGAGAGCAAATCCACAAAGATATCAAGAAGAGAAATTCAGTTATTCTGCGCCGCGATTCTCGCATTCGTGTGTATGTCATAATGACGATAAAATTTCTCTATATGTGTAAGAGCCGAAGCACTGTAAAGTTTACGGTGTTGAGAAGAAAAATTGAGTATTGCAGACCGAATTTTTCTGTTTGCCGTGCGAAAAAAATTTGCGTACCTCGGATAATAATGGATGGATAATGATAGATTCGCGGAATTATACACTTGAAATGTTGTTAGTGGCGCGTAGCCATTAAATTTTATAGAACGCTAATGTTAACTTAATCATTTTACTGCATTTTAATATAGTTAGAAGGCACTTTATTCGTTACATAACGATTTTCTTCCATGGGTTCTGTGAAATTTCAACTCGTCATATTTTATTGCAAAGATTTTACAAAATGATGGCTTATTTTTTCTACTAAAAGTGTAATTGAAGTATCAGTTAAATTTCTCAAATATTGTTTACTAACATGTTTAATATACTTAATAGCACGTAATTAATTTATTTATTTCACCTTGAATAATATAGCGATAATTAGAAATCGCTATATAATAAAGTAAGTCTCACGCGCGATTTCTTACGCGAAATTACAACATGAACATTATTCGCATCAATTTATTACACGGAATTCTAATTATATTCAGAATTTATACTTCTATATAACCTATCATATCCACTCGAGAGGAAAAAATTTTAATAGCGATTTAAATATACTCAGATATTTTATAAATAATACGCATTATATCTTTCATCGGCGCTGCCTAATAAGTTGCGTAAAAGGCATTATTATATCCGGCGCGTTAGTCACACCCAGCGGCTGAAAAACGCAGCTAAAGTCGCCGCTGCAGAGAAACGAGCAGCGTTGATAATCGCGGGGACTACGTTCAATTAAGACAAAGTCCGGTAATCCGACCTCTTCGTGACCTTCACGTACAACCGGTGTAAATAATTTTATTTTAATGCCATTTTTTGTATCGCAATTGAAGACTCGAGGAATGTAATGCAGTATATATAGCGGTAGTACTTTTTATTACGCGTGTCGGGAGAATTGGGCCAACTTTTTTGGTTGTATCAAGAGTTGCGCCAATGAAATTATATGCTTGCTGGCGTCGCATTGACAATGCTTATTAGTATTTTATCAGTTATTGAATTTAGTACATGTACTGCGCATGCGCGAGAAATAACTTTAATGTAATTTCATTTCATTTTTACGTAACTATTTGTTAATAAACAATGAAAAAAATATTTTAATTTTACTGTAAACTAATGTATGATGAAAATATTCAGCGGTTATTGTACGATGTATAAGTTAAACATTATTCAGATAACAACAATGCCGTTACTTTTATTTTTAGTATAATGCATTCAGCGTTGTGTAAGAAAATTATTGTGGAACGATTTTCGTAAGCGCGCATGCCGAACTTTAACTGGAATTTGTACTATGAAAGTAAATAACCGTTCGAATTTTTATGCTCCACCATTAAAACCAAGAATTTATTTTAAAAATATTCACTCTCGGCTAAGTGAATGAATCCTTAAAAAATGCCGCCTTATAAATCTCGCCTTCTCTTACAAATTTTTGTTACTCTTGCGATTTGGGAAGCCGTGGCTGTGCACGTCGACGCATTGTAAAAAGTAACATTGTTAAGGCATCAAAGTTTCACAAATTTGCATTTATAGTTGGTTAGGGTTGATTTATTCGCCATCATTAAGGCCGAGTTTTTTTGAAAGCCAAAAAGCGCCACTCGTTACATTTTATCAGAATATAGCCATAACGAATTTTCCACTAAATCCAAGCCTTTCATTCCGCGCAACGTATATACAGAATCACATGAGTGTATGTGTGTGTGTATGTGTGGGCATAGGCGCGAACGGACCCCGCGCCGCGAAATTGACGCGCGAACGGCGACACGCGAGCAGCTGCATAATGGTTGGAGCGAAAGCCGTGGCGTGGGAATGCGAGCGCGGGGCGTCCCGCGCGGAATGCGGAGATAAAAATAATTAGCCGATGACTTTGAGAAAATGGCGAAAACGGCGGGATTTAAGCGAGCGTAAGCGCGCCAAAGGTGCTTCTACTCAACTGATGTGCCCGGCTGACTCATCGAGGCTAGATGCCTCGGTTACGGGTACAGGACGACGGGAATTATTGGCTGTCTGCGCTATCGGGCGGTTCTCGAGGATGGTGTTGCTGCTGTTCGAGAGGGATAATCTAGGTTCGAGTGGCAGCGTGTTTCTTGTGCAATCCGGGCTAAATTGAATTAGCCGCTAGAGAACTCTATAAGGTTTCGGAATTTTATTGTATATCGTCTACGTGAAGATTCGGTTTGCTATTTCGATTGACCGTTAACAAAATCAGGGGATAGAAAGTATTATTGAGTAACCACTTTCGTTAATTCATTACTTTTCTACGAGTAAATTTGTTCCAGAGAAAAATAAACGATTTTTTCGCTGAAAGATGTAACGTTGGGATAAAAATTTAACTGAAACAAAAAATTGAATGGAAATCAATAAAAATTATTATGCCTCGTTGGTGTATAACGAGGTAAACTTCGGCTCATATTAAAACAGATGTTCAACATGTAAGTTACCTGCTTTATTTACAATTTCACCTTACTCTGCTTCGTGAAAATTATGTAAGTCAATATTTGTAAATTTTATAAAGCATTTTTCCTACACATGGCTTATATAATACCGATGTTTATAAGACTTTTTTTACTCCGAATACGATGGCGTAACGAGCAGAATGATATTCTATTCATTTTTTTTTTAATTCGACGTCAGGCACAGCATAAGGAAGTTATTAAAAAGTCAATTATTTTGAAACGTCATTCTAGAGCGGATCAAAGTTGAGGCGACATTATTCAGCAACTTTACGAGCAGCACCGCCCTATCTATTTTAAAATGTAACAAAAGACAGCTTAATTGAACTATAAAATAGATTCAGGATATCTCTCGGGTTCAATTGCGATTTCAATGCACAAGACAATCTTGCAAATGAGCATTGTTAAATGCACATAAAATTTACAATTCAAAATTAACGTTTGGAATTTTTCCATTTATCTCATTTTTAGATTTCTGAGTACAGCTGGAAAAACCAAAATTCTTACTTATCCTAATTCGTCTTTAAAAAGAAAACTATCCGGGTCTCATTAGCAGTATTTTAAATTAACGTTGCAATTTAAAACTATCGAGAATTTGAAAATTTTCGAGCTGAAATAAAGACATAAACGTCTAATGAAATAGTTGTATTATTACATCATCGAGATGATTCTTAGAATTTATATTCAGCGTGTTCTAAACCTGTCAGTTTAATGGTTATTTATATGATACTTAGTGAACCATTAAAATATTAAAAGTATGAAAACGTATGAAAGTATACCACGAAGGAAAATATATGCGCTTTAATAATTTCATATAGCCTATTTTAATTGAATAATAATAATATAATATATGAAATTCTATGCGCTTAATAATTATAAAATTAATTAGAAGTCTTCATGGATAATAATAGAAAAGTATGTTATAGCATATTAACCCCTTCTTTAAGTAGAATTTAACATCTTATTCGCATTAACGAAGAGATTCATCCTTTAAAAATTTTAATCAACTCTACCATTTGTCATTTTTATCACTGTATTGAGTTGAATACCTGAATAATAAATTCTCAATACATGCTTAGTTAATTATTTATTTGATTATAAACATTAATTTTTTTATTGTAATAAGTTTTAGTTGTTTACCAATCGACTCAACTCCTCACAACCTCCGCAGAAGGAAAAAATATTATTTTTATAGACCCTTAAATTGTTTGTTTTAATATTTTTTTTAATAACAAAAGGAAATTATCGAATTTTCTTTATGATTTTATGGAAAAATTATACTCGTGTTAAGAAACATCTCTCATAAGCCGGTATGAATCTACACTATTTAAATGCAAGAAAATCTATATGTCTGTAGAAATGGAGGATATTTTATTGTTGCATAAATAAACATTTATGCAACAGTAAAACATTACTAGTTCTAGCGTCCGATTTTAACTCTATTCCTTCAACGGATGTAACAAATTTATACCTCGAACGACTTCATTGCACGGTAGTAAAGTTTTATTTATGATCCCGAGTGACCGAACTAACGTTACAGGTGAAGGAAAAAAAGAATTGGCGTTTTCCCTCATTTTAAAGGTGACCCTTAATCAGTGCGATTTCACTACTTTTTACGCCTACGTTATGCTTCTATTGATATACAATCGTTTATACTTGCAACACCACAGCGGACATTAGGCCCCGAGGGCCTCTCCCGCGCGTTTTTAATGGGGCGGATGCTCGCGATTCGCGACTTATGCCACACCGTCCTTTTTTTCTTTCTTCGAAAATTCACGCATTTTCCGTCGAAGAAATCACCTGCGAGAGGCGGAAGCCCCGTAAAAAAATTACGGACATATATCATTAGCGTCGCGCGCGGCTGTACTTTCGAAATCATTGTTTCCGGCGAGTTTCTTTTATACCGCGTGCATCTGTATATATCCCGTCGCGATGTGCTCTTGATACCTTTTTCTGCCTTTCTCCTCTCTCTCTCCTTCACCGCAAAGTTCATACGTTGAAATAATTGTCGGCACTGCACGTGTAGGAGAAAAACTCTGCCTCGGGACGGTATTCCGTAACGGAATTAGTAGCCAGGTGAGAATTACACTGTCGCGAGAGGCTTACTCATGCCAGTAAACGCCGAAAAAGGTCGCGGAGCTGCGCGCATTTGTTTTGACAATTTGTGCGTGTGTGTACCCGCGTTTCTCTTCATTTCGTCACTTATAAGCGAACGTTACAAAATTTTAGTTGATTACGAGAATATAGATCGACGCTTCTCGAACTCTGCTCTGGTTTCTTTCACTTTTTATATTACAAAATATACAATATTAGTGGACTCGAGGCAAGACGACAAGCTTTAATTGAAAAATTTTATACATTTTTATACTCCAATTACAAAACACGGTAAAGTGACTATAAAATATGCATAAAAGTTATTGCAAAATATTTATTTATAAAAATCAGAGATTTTAATGGCACGTTGTAAACGTTTTAGCATATCCGAGCTCATGCACGTGCAATGCAAGAAAAATTACTTCATTTCAATGCTTAATGAATCAGTTTTCTCCTCGTTTCTCGCTGATAAAGTATCTTACGCAACCTAAAAATGCAGACGAGAAAGAGAGAGAGAGAGAGAGAAAAGTCAATGAAATAATCAAAACAATAACAACATAATCGCCGCGCAACGGAAGAAAAAAAAAACATCCATTTCACTCGCCGGCAGATAAGACTTTACGTCAAGGAGAAAAGCCGCTTTATGTAACACGCTCTTTTAAATCGTATCCGCTATCGGAACTATGAATTTTACAATTTTCCTAACGCAACTTTCAACTCATCACGAACGTTCGGCCGAGACATTTCTTTTAATTGGCTTATCTCGAAGACATAAAGCGTAGAGGGAAACACGTCGAAGCGTGAATAAATGCAATTGGGAAAAACGCTCGGTCGGATGTAAAGGCGCGGCGAAGCGCAACGTCCCCATAAAACGCCCGATCGCGAACCGCGTGCGGAAAAGGACGGCGATTTGCGAATCCTCGCGTATATCGATTATCCGACTGGATCCGCGCGTGCACAGAAAGAAACTCAGTACAGGTCGATTTTCTCGACGAGCCATGCGACGCGACGACAGATCGTTTAGCTCGCCTCACGCGCTAATTGCTATGTAAATAAAAACAGGACTGTTAACCTTGTCTGCTGTGTGTGTGTGTATGTGTGTGTGAGTGTTTGTGTGCTTGGCGCTGCAGCAATACAAGAGCGCTCGGACACTCGAATTAACCCACTTGGAGGTGTGCTACACTCCGTCGGTTACATAAAGTCGACGCGAGCATCGAGCCGCGCGAGCTCATCTCCGCAGAGCAGTGCTTGGAAGATTAGCAAAATAGCGTCGCGCGCCTCTAGACTGCGAGGTACACGAGTGTAATAGTTTTGCGGTGAGCCTTTTTTCGTTGCTTGTGCATTATATTGCTTAATTTGCAAATAGGCGTAGTATAGCTGTTTGCCCAATCGGTAATTCAGTTAGCGTGTGGGTATGCGTATATAACGGTTGTTTGGTAGTTATGCTTTGCGCTGCAGTTTCACAAGTGTTTGCGGAAATTAGTGAAAAATACTTTTGAACTGCATACATATATATAGATTGTGAGCGATGTTTGTTACAAGTGCGCCTTTTTACAAGCTTTTAACTATGCTCGCTAGTTTGAGAAACGTTGAGATTTTTTTTAATAGTCGCTTTTAAGTTTGTTGACGCGTTATGTTCACAAACGTGTTAACTGTGTTTCGTTCTTTGGAATAAGTATTTCTGTTAGCGATGGCATATTTTCATTCGACCTGTAAGCTAGAAAGTTCACTTTTTTTTCTAACAAAGAAAAACGGTGCTTTAGAAAATATTTTCTCACACGACTATAAATTTTATATTCGTCTTCTGAACGTGTTGATATTTAGATTACGAGCGGTTTCTGTGTTATCAAAACTTTTTCTTCGCTCAAGTATTGTTTGATACGCTTAAAGCGATCAGTTGACAAGGTATACGCGTGCACATGGTTGAATATTTTAATCAATAAACCCAAGTGTTTATAGCGAAAACGAGGTGTTTTTACTTCACCAAGCCTTTTCCGATATTTGTCTATTTAATTTCATCTATCCAATAGCGCACAATGTGCACAATGCCTGAAAACACCGCTTAAGTCGTCGATGCACACATAGAGCCGAGTATAAGCAAAAAAAAAAGTACAATCAAGCCAGCGAAGTAAAGTCGCAACAATCGACGACGATTATGGCGAAAAGCACAAGGAGGATACGAAAAAGGACAGTCAACAATAGAGCGACGCGATTCCAATCTCTCTTTATAAGTCGCGCCGGGCACAAAAGAGACACCGATCCGCGCGACGGATGGAAAGAAAAAGGAAAGAAAAAAGTCAACAAAGTTTCCTTCGCAGCAAACGCGACGAGTGCAGGTGTCTGTATATGGCTGTAGTAACCACAGCTCACGATCGTCTTGAGATTCCCCGAGATTCTCGTGAAGATCGACGACCGACGATAAACGGCGCCGTGTCTCTCTGTGTGTATTATACACGAGAGGTATAATGGGCGCGACGACGTCGGGCACGCGAGCACAGATCAGGCGAACGCGCGCGGCTACACGAGATCGTAAAGTTTCACGGATCATACGTGCGTATGTGCGTGTGAATCGTTGATGGGTGTAGACGCGCCAGGTGATTGGTGTCCACTACATGTGTCATCGCGTGAATGACCGTGACGGGGAATTGGAAGAATCGACGGGTAATAAAGTTGTCACTTGGTATAAGTTGTAGTTATTGAGGATTGCCGGAATTTACATTCATAATGTTTTTATGATAGGATTTTAATGTGTTTGAATTTTGAGGAGTGTTTGAGTCATTCTACAAAGCTTGGCTGTACTATAGCGTGTCATTGATGTATCGCAAAGTCCTAGAAGTTTATACACTGTACATCACTGTACAAAATGTTTTATATTATAGTAAAACAATTTTTATGATATGATTCATATGGAATTTCAACAAACTCTTGCAATAAAACAACAACGGATGTTTGGAAAACCTGAAGCTATGTTGGCGACGCATCGACAATCTGTCTGACTAAATTCAGTACCCGTTCTACTGATTCAAAGTATATGTACGCACACTATAGAACGGGATTAATCCGGTAAGCTGACTTTGAAAGGCTACTGCGTGAATCAGTTCAATAGATATCGAGTAGTTGCTCTAAACGTAAAAAATAGAGTGGAATAAAATATTTTTTTAAACCATGTAGAAATAAATTCAAAGGGAAAAACGATAAAACGATACTATACATTTTCAATCGTTATTTAAAATAATAATATTCAAACAAATAGAAGGGAAAAAAAAGAAAAATAATTTAAATTTTTCATACAGAAATTCATTTCCATCTCGTCGTTATTCAATAAAAAAAAATAATAATAAAAGCGTGATTTACGCAACCATAGGCAGCATCTATAAATCATGAAAGCAAACAGTTTAAAGCCCATTACGTCGCTCGACGTCCTTTCATCAAGTGCAACGGTGTAGCGGAAAAGAGCGGCGATTCCCGTCAAAATCATGTAAAATCAAAGCCGCGCGCGCGCGTCCGACAGTTCCGCGAGAGCGCAGCTCATATATACACACGCTTATTATAACGTGCTGCACTTTAGTCGTCCAAAAAGACTCGAACTCTCCGCTTAAACTCGTAAAGCAAGATGCCCGCGCGACGCGACTCGACTCGCCGCTTCTCGAGTGTGATTTGTGATGCCTGCGGCTATACGCTACTCGCGGTGCAGTCGAGTGCGGTAACGTCGTCGGCGCGCGTGTATACGAGAGAGAGAGAGAGAGAGAGAGACGAGCTGCCGCGGGGAATCGAGATGAACGAGACGAGTAGAGTAGATTATGCAAGAAGCCGCGCGTACGTACAACAGAGAGCGAGAGAGCGAGCAAGCCGGTCAATGCCAAGGTGTTTCTCCCTCAGAGCGAGCGCCGCGCGTCTATTAGTCCCTTGTTAAGCCTCGAAACTCGCAGCACCTTTTTTTTCTCCACGGGATTAGTCTATGTTACGAGACGAACTCGAGCAGCGAATTCCGCTTTTTTTTTTGTTCTCACCTTCGTTTCATCGGAGATTTATTATCGCGTCCGGTTAATGGAGCTATACGAGCGTCGAGCTGATGACGACGATTAAAAGGGGATAATTCTGTCGCGTGCTGCTCGCCGCGGATTGGAGGAAGTGCTTCTATGGAGTGAAAAAAAGTCTCCTGTTTCGATTGTTAAAAGGCCTTTTGTAATGCGTTTCGCAACACTTGCCGCGTGCGCGCGCGCGAGCCGACACTGGATAGTATTACATTGAACGCAGCTACTTTAATGATGATTATTAGCAAGAGATCTGACGATAGTTTGGGAAAAATCGTTAAATCGTGTGATCAAGGTGTACGATAATTAGGGACTCGAAGGGAAATTATTAATATCTTCGGGTTTAATGAGTTGTTGGGTAAATTAGGAGGCTAATTGCTGAGTATAAAAGGTCGCATAAAAGCCTTTTTGTGCAAATGAGTGGAATGAATGAACTATATCTAAAATGTTGATCAATGATAAAAATTTTAAGAACAAGGCTGTACTGTATTAAAAATGCATAATTCTAAAAATATTATTTAATAAAAAAACTAAAACTTTTAAAAACTACTTTCATACCTTTGAAACCCCAACAATTCATTACTTTCCATCTGAAAAGCCAAGAGCTAATCCCTAAATGAAAATGGGATGCGCCTGTACACAACGTGTTTCAAAGGAGAGTACCATGATACGAATATTTCAAACTACCTTTTAACGGGAGATTTTAATTATTTTAAACCAGAGACTACAGTCTAAAAAAAAAAAATAAAATACAGCAAAAGAAGATAAAATATAAACAAGTATTACTACCAAAACATCAATAGAGCGTACGGTATCCAATCCATTTACATTTCATAAAAGAGGACGGATTGTCTGGCCTACAAAATATTCTCGTTCGGAGTGCACGAAGGCGTAAAAAACGCAGGCATACATCTTGAAGAAGTGTAAGTGCGTTTCCGATCGTAATGATCCTAATCAGCCACAGTAGATTTTAATCTAACCGCGAAACAAGTTTACTGATATATAGACGGTTATTAAAGTTGAAATATGGCATTGATACGTTGGGTGTTTAAGTATCTTTATAAGGCCATACTCTATCCTTATAAAGAAGCCAACATTATCATTTATGTACAAACGTACCATGTATGCATTGCTTATCTCTGAACAACCCTTTTTTTCCCTATTATATTTCAAGTGTGAAAATGGGAAGGAAATTGCCATTTCTATTTAAGGCTGCAGCGATATTCATTAACATTCGGGAATTGTGATAAATGAAACATAGCAAGTAGAAATAAGGAATGATTAAAAGTAGCTTGATTATAATATATATATATATAAGTTCAATATTCATAGAAAAACATTTTTAAAATCTAGACTTTCAATACATGCTCTTATAGATATTGCAAAATTAAGATCGTTTTCATAATTTATGCCTAGACTTGCTGTAGCATATGCGAGAATTGAGTAAGTCTTTTAAAAAGCAGTGAAATAAGACGAAAAAGTATCTCAGAGTAAAAATTACAAGGTCATAATCTTTTATGCGATACTTATTCTTTTTAGCAGCCGCGAAACTTGATTTTCTCACATTAACGAGTTGCTTACGACGTGAGCCTACTTCAATGAATGCATGACACGATCAAATTAAAAACAAAAACTTTTCAGACTTTTTATAACTTCCTAACTATTATATTTTAATAATTCTTTAATTTTAAACACTGCCACATTTATTTTTATACAATAGAGTATTTTTGCAAAAGCCAAGTAAAAAATCTACAAAAAAATAGTTCATTTGTATTATTTTTTTTTTATCTTTTCTCATGCAACACTTTGCAATATGAAAGAGCCAAAAATAAAGTAATTATAATAACCAGTATAATAAGCTTAACATAATTTACAAGAAAATAAATACGCAAAAAGCACTGAAAATTACATCATTTTTCATTCGCGACTAAGTAATAAACTAAGTCTTTACTTGGAAGTTGGCCACACCAAAACGGTACAGCTTTCAAATTTTCTCAAACATCCAAAAGCGCGAGTGAAAAGCCAGTAGCCGCGGCGTAAAACACGAGTATATAAGGCGAAATATTATAAATTTGAATACGATTACGGAGGCGCGAATTCCCGAAACGCTCGTTTGCTCCGCGCGGCGCAAGGCAAACATACACATACACAGGATAATACTTATAGGTATATAGATGTGAGTGGTACGCTTCGTAATTCCTACATTACGGGGGCCGACAAGGTGATCCGTGAATCGTGGCGAGGGAAAAGCCGCGAGGGACTTTTACATACTGGCTTCGGTGCAAACGCACGTATACACGTCGCGGTTTCATGACGCGGCGGCAACTGCGGCAACGGCGGCACGGCCCTCGGCAGAAATTAATCCTGTTCAGCGAGCACAGCGTGAAGCGAGAAGGAAAGTAACTGAAAGCGTAAAGCCAAATTGGATAACAACGGTATAATACACCGCACGGCTTACGCAGTAAAGGGGGATCATCTCTTTCGGCCACTCGTATATACACAACCACACACACGTGTATATAACTGGATTTTGCAAGATGAGGAAATCGCGGCTAGCAAGAGAGTATAATGTGCAGTACTTCGTTCGATTTTCAAACTAGTCTAAGCGCGCCATTTTTTTCTTACCCATCGCATGTAATAATTAAGCATAGGTGCGCGCGCGACCGCGGGAGCGTAAAACTTTAATGGCATTCTGTTTATTTGCGTGATTTTTACTTTTTAAAACGAGGAGGAAATAATGGAATGGATCGTCGATGGGCTTCATTGCTGCGCGAAAAGTGTGCGAAAAGGATTGGGAAATTGCGTGGATTTTTCTTCAACGTTTATTACGGTTTCTCGCCGCGGCTATAGTAGAAGGAAGTCGAACGATGGGATAATGGACTCTAACGGTTTTTTGTCGCTCTTTTTCACTTTTTACGGGCCTATAAAGCCAAACAAACTGCCGATGTTTGGAAACGAAAGCAGCCGCGGAACAATTAAATACATAATTAAGTGAGCGACTGATCACTCCAATAAAGTTGCCGAGTAGCGCTGCAAAAACGGGACTTTGTCTAGAAGCAATTTAAAGTTTCGACTACCGCTGGCACGCTTATGTGTATATAGAGGAAATATCGATATCGCTGCATAATCGTAAAAAAATTACTAGTTGAGAAATTCACGATACTGTTTGTCTAGCTCTCGCACCCTTTCTGCGCTCGCAAGAAAAGCATATTATGCACGGGTATGGGCATTAATTTTAGAATAACGAATTATTAGAACACAAGCTGGAAATTAAGCGACAACTTAGCACGCAATCAAACCATGTATTTACGCCAAATTATAGACCGGGCATAAAATTCATTAGCAAAAAGAAAAATAAGAATGAACCCAAGGACTATGTATATAAAGTGCACGAGTTATGGGCTCGGTCCGTGCTCTTTTTTCGCCGAAATCAATTCAGAGCCTTGCGGCCATTGTTCCCACCCTGCGTATACGTACAACACAATATCCGTTTCAAAACGGCATTCCCCGACAGGCCGCGCGGCGGTCGAAGCGTTCTCTCAACGCTCGCAGATATTAATTTGGTCCATGATTTTCAATAGACGAGTGACAAAAAAAAAGGAACAGCGGCGGAGGCCCCGAATATATCGAACAAAACATGCGCGCGCGCATGTGTCCGCGTTGCGCAAGCGCGCAATATTTCAATGCACACACACACACTCGCTAAAGAATTTTTGCACAATAAGGCTGGATGCATCGTCCAAGCGGGGATATGCGAAACTATGCCAGCGCCCGAAGTGAGAGAAATTCGAAACACAATATCCCCTTAATACATTTACGGAATACAGAAGAAATACAATAAGGTCATCGAATCGTTTATTCAGGAGACAACAATTATTTTTGAGATATAGAACTTTTAGATAAATCTTTAACAAGTAATATATACCGTAAAGTAGGGTTAGAATTGCAATCATGCGCTTCGAGTCCGTAACTGAAAACTATACATTAAATCAACACGCTTGGGAAAGGAACTATAAATTAACTAAAATAACACCTGCAATGATAATTTTGTTTTAAATTGAACCAGCATGAGTAGAAAATGAGTTTCGTCGAATCAGATTTGGTGAATTTAATATTGAAACAGTTCAATTTCGTCATTTTTACAACTTTAACAAAGCTTTTATAAAACTTATTTTCTATTTATACTACAGAAATTTAAAACAAAAATGAGCTATCTACATGCTATATTAGCCGACTTATAAATATTTTCAGTTTTGAACTTGAAGCGCGTGACCGCTCTTCCGAACTGTCGGTAGAAAGTTCAGTTTCATGTTAAATATTATGTTGTTATACATCACTTTTGGTGCAGAGTTTGACTTAACGTTCAAAATATTAAAGATTTAGACTTGACTACATAAATTGCATACAAGAACAACGATTGGGGGTACTATGTTTCTTTCGTACGCCGTGCGTGGCCGGCGCTGTCTGTCATGCACCTAGTCTATATATATATATGTGTGTATATCGGGGTACTGGGTGAAAATGCTCTCCTCTGCGCGGGAGCTGTTGCTGCTGCTGCTGCTGCTGCTGCTGCTGCTGCTGGCTTTCGGAGAGCCGCCTCGTCTGTACACTCTCAATCTCTGGGCGTGCCTTTCACCTCTTTCATAAAACTCGAGCGTGTATACACATACACACATACACACACACACACAGACGTATATATAGAGATGTATATGCTGGTGTACCCCCGCATGGTCTGTGTGTCGCGGCCGAGCGTGAGATACATTTAATACAGCGTGGTGCGCGCGAAGTGCAGCAGCAGCAACAGCAGCAACAGCAGCAACAGCAGTGGCGGCAGCAGCAGTGCAGAGGGAGAGAAAGAGCCAAGGCCAGATTGGTTCCTGCCGTGGCTCCTATGGGCCAATTAACTTGCGATGTATACCTTGTGTATAGATTCCGTGCGGCTTTTAAAGGAGCTTACACCCAAGTTGTATTCCGAGCCACACGTTCTTGCTCTGCCTCTCTGTGTATGTGTGTATATGTGTGTGTCAACGTGTGGGAAAAGACCTGTTTCGTATTGCGCTCTACTCACTGACTTTAACTGGCTTTCTTCCCCCGCCTATATTTAATACTTTGAGATTTTTGGTTTTCCGGAGACTGGATATAGCATTATGACAGTAGATGTGGGTGTTAAAAAGCTTATTCTGAAATGTTAAGGCACTTGTGTTTCACAAAAAGATAAATAAGATTCATCGTTGCTCCTATAATTACTCCAAGAAAACAATTGATTTCAATAAAAGGTTTTCCAACAGATCGTAAATTACCGTCTCGGTAATACCATTTCTGCATTTCGTCAGTAAAAGATATCTATATACACAGTCTAGCCTGGCTGCACAACCAATGTCGGCGCACTAATGTATACCTGGCTAATCACCCATAGAGAATATGTTTTTTATGTACAGTATTACAGCCGGTAACTTAAATGCGCCAAGACGGGCGTGAATATACTCGTATAAGAGGCCGCGCACAAAAAAGCGCGTGTCCCCGCGGCTCTTAATGCACAGCATCCGCCGACCAACGGATCGAGCGATTAGAATCACCCTTTTTGGCGCTGACAATGAAGCGGTCGCCCAGCTATATAATATACAGAGAGCGCGCAAGAGAGAGAGAGAGAGAGAGAGAGAGAGAGAGAGAGAGAGAGAGAGAGAGAGAGAGAGAGAGAGAG
>UELV01150872.1:0-15000 GCA_900490015.1 Megastigmus stigmatizans
TGTGTGTGTGTGTGTGTGTGTGTGTGAATGTAGATGGAGGTGACGCCGCGAGCACAGCTGTAAATTGTCTGGAGGATACGTTTAGAATTTCGCGTCCCCGTTGTCGGAGGATGTTTTTGACGATTCAATTGGGAGAATTTGGGATAGGCGTATGTTTAGTGATTGTACAAAATAAATAATAACAGAATTTTTTTCTACAATACATATATATATATAGGTATTTAAATCGACCTTCTGAGACAGCATCCAACGACTCAATTCATTGATATCTTTCCAGAGTCTGCAAAGACGTGCAGCACTATATGCTCCATTCAAAATTAACATCTTCCATTTGACATTTAACATTTACATGAAATCATTCAACATTTCATTGCATTTTCACTGCCGATAGTACCGTTTGATTGGATTAACTTCCAAGCTAAAGCTAGTTTCAAAACACACTCAATCTGACAATTCAGTCATCGCATTAAAAAACTTAAACCACAACTTAAATAATCAAAATTTCTAAAGACGCAGATTTCACAATACCATGAAACTGCAAGTATATATCTTCTGGTTAGTCCTGGCGCGACGCATTAGCCTAACAAATGCCTAGTCGCATCTTGCCACCTCAGCCCCTCGCACACTTATGAGCAACGCGAGTTCAAAGCTCAACTGCGCTTACGACCTTTATGGGGTAGGGGGAGGGAGTGTAGAGACGCGTGTGTGACACGCGCAAAGCCTTTGCTCGACTCCTGGTATTATTATAGTTGCTCTAACCTCTCTGAGACACTCTAACTTACACGGGGTATACAATAAGAGAGAGAGAGAGAGAGAGAGAGAGAGAGAGGGTGGAATATAAACGGGGGCTTTAGTCCCTGTATATTAGCATACGAGCGTCGCCTAATTAACGCTGCGAAACCAGCGGCTGCGTACAGGAGCACCCGCGTTCAAATAAACTGCGTTGAGTCGCGGGCGAGGCCAAAGTCTACGACCAAGGTGCCGCCGCAGCAGCGCCTATTGTTTTGCCGGCAAAGCCCTTTGTAAAATTTGGCCTTAGTTTCTCTCTCTCTCTCACACACCTGCGCGGGGAGGAAGTTTTGGAGAGGGTGAGTTAAACGCGGCTTTTGAGGTGTTGGCTGGTGCGACTATATACTATACGCCAACCCACTAGAATGCGAAATTGCTTTGCATTTGTGTAGACGCGGGAGTCGGTGAGTTGTGTATTAATTGCGGAGAAAATCCTTAGAAAGTATTTTGTTATAAGAAGACGAATTGTACTGTGATGTATAGTGGGGATGTAGATAAATGCTCGGATTATTGTCGAAATTATAGTATAATTTGAACTAAGAGTGGCAAATATCTATAATTGAAGGTAAACGAATGATAAGACATATATTGGTTCAAAGTGATAAAGACTTCATATAGGTACAATCAACGAAAATTACTGCACAAACAATAGTAATTAACTGAATTAAGCAATTACTTTTTCGATGTCCCATTTATTATCTCTCTACTTGTGTGGAATAACCAAATACCCGATAGAAACCATTAATAGCTCGATGTTTCAGTCACAACATTTACCCATCGCTATAAAACTCTCTGTATATAAATAACTTCATCAAAGCCTCATACGTCACAACAATGAGACCCGAAGTAAATACAATCCATCGCACACACATCCAATCTTCATAACCACAAAAAAGAAAATTTTTTCTCATCCCTCCAGTATACCCCATTCAAAATACCCATTTCCATATTTGAAAAGCGCCGATTAAAATTTATTCGAATGCAAGCTGGCTGGTGGCGGCATGGCGGCGGCTCTCATTGTCCTCTCGCGCGCACTGAAAAATGCACTCTAAAAGCCGTGCGACGCATATCAATCGCTCTGCCGCCGTTGTGGTCGTTTCTCTCTCTCTCTCTCTCTCTCTCTCTCTCTCTCTCTCTCTCTCTCTCTCCTGCACTCGCACACATTCAGAGACACAGCAGAATCGCTATATCGCAGTCAGGAGAAAAACGAAGAGGCGGAAGAGGAATAAGAAGAGAAAGAGAGAGAGAGAGAATGGGAGAAAAAAGAAGTGGTAAATAAGGCCATAAGGGACGCTGCAGCGGAAGAGAGCAAAAGGACGAGGAAGAAAACGCGTCGCTAATGAGAGCGACAATTCAGCTTGTCGGATGCAGGCGCAGCTTCGTTTCTCTCTCTCTCTCTCTCTCTCTGTGTGCGTGTATATATGTATATATATGGGATGCAGCGAGTGGAACGCGTGCGCTTTTCAGGCTTTCATAAATTTATTTGACCGCCTCTCTCTCTCTCTTTCTCTTCCACACCGCAGCGACAATATGCCGAGGCGCGACCCCTTTTCCCATCTGGATTGCATATATCTACCGAGTATAATCATCGACTCCTTCGCCTCGAGTGCACTCTGCTGCTGCATACACTTTTCTGTGCCACGTCCTGAGATTAATCGCTATGGCTCACTTTTTTTTTTGTTATTTCAAGAGACACAGATATTCAAAAAATCACTCTTCATATTGCAAGTGAGAATTAGTGGGTGGATGAAAGAGATTGTCACGGTATTTCGTTTAATTGTATAGCATCGATTGCTGAGATAAACAATTGGATAAACTTTTGTATTTGCTTGTTTTAGCAAGCAAAAGGCGCTGATTTCTTTTTCTTCTACAAGTAAACTATAATTCATTTTATGCCTTTTTGATAATAATTAATCGCTATTCGCGTTTAAAAAAGAAACAAAAAGACCAAGAGAGAGATTGAATTTCACATTTATATTTCATTCGCTCCGATCTACTTGCATTTTTATCGAATATGTCCGCATCTTCTGAAATGACAGTGGAACTATTATTATCCATTTATCGGAAGATATGCAGAAACATTAAATAGTCGCGCGCTCGTGACGCGATACACGAATATATTAAAGGCCGTAAAAAAATATAATGCGCCATTCATTATTCAGCTTGTACGTCAGATTTTATGCATAATCCGCAAAAATACATAACGCATAATAATAACATTCAAAATATGTCATACGAGAGCGAGTGCGAAACATAATAAACAATTTAGCATAAAATGTTCACCGTTACAGATTGAACATCCTGTATGCCAATGTAAAGCTTATATCCCATCCATTCCACTAAGCAACGACATCTTACAAACAAAAAAGTGTACATAATAAATACGAGACAAGCTCGTACAGTGATCTCCGAACGCTCATTCATAAACAGTTTCACTCTCTCTCTCTCTCTCTCTCTCTCTCTCTCTTTCTCTGTCTGCCGATCTATAATCCCAACATCGATACGTCGACGCGTTTTTACAAGCCATATTGGACGGACGCGAGAGCAGAACCGACACGGATCCCGAGGCCCCGTCAAACACCACGTGACATCGGGGCGCAAGAAGGATGTTTAGCGCTCGGCTGCGAGTACACAGACACAGACACACAGACACACACGCACATGGACATAATCCGACATGCGAGTGCGTGTTCGAAGCGACCGCGACGGGACGTCATCCTCGTCGGTTGCCGCCGCCGCCGCCGTTCCCGCCGGTCAATCATCGATCACGTCTCGCCGGGTGACGACGACCGCGACGACGACGACTCGGCGACATTTATAATCGCGAGCGATGGACGTATGTACGTATGTCTGGCTGCGGCCTCTCGATCCACGTGCGAATGTACATGCGTGCGTATGAGTTCTTTGCAATGGATTTGGGATACTTTGCGTATTTTTTTTTTGCTTATATATTTTTACCAATATATTGGAAAACGTCAGTCCACTATTCATCATAATTAGATGAATTTCTCTTGGAGGTCATAGTGAATCTTGATCACAGAGGATTTATAAAACGAGTTGGTTTAATTACTTTACTTTGTTTCAAACGGTGAATAATAAGCTGACGCGCTTATTTTGAACTTGGCTCCGAAATGATATCGCGCTTAGTGTTGCTTTTGATTTGAAGACAGAATACAAAATGCCGCGTTTTTGTCGGCCTGGTTTTCCCGTCGCGCGAAACATTGTTCCTGAATCTCTTGCCAATAGGAAATTATGTAAGTATGTGTAAATTTGGTTCGAAATAAGTGGGAGTAACAAAAGCAGCTGTTGCTGTGTCGCGAGACTATTTTTATGACAGACAGAAATAATACAAGTAGTTTTGTGTTTGATTGATGTTACACGAAATATGCACGCTCTGGTATGTGTAGTAGTTATTACGTGCCAGCCTCCCTGGTTTCTGAATACTTTTTCAACTTATTGAATCTGAAAAATAATTTTTAATCATGTAACCATTCCCACAGTTAAAAGCTCCGCAGTTCTTTTATTCTACAATGTGTTCTACTCTGCTATCAACATTTTTTCCGCACGCAATCCACTATTCAGAACTATTTTAAAAAGTCTTTTCTATATAGATACTTAGTATTGAAACAAAGCATAGACGTAAGCAGCGTGTACAAGTATTTAAAATACCCACAGTATCCGTAGTACAAGAGAAATAGCGCGTCCAATGTGTCATCCACACGTGTGTAAGTTCTCTGGGTCCGCGCGCACGTTGCGGCAGAAACAGCTAGCGCGGCTGGCACACGAATCGTCGAGGTGTCGTTAAGTTCTCCTCGCATACAACTTGACAAACTTTCGTCCAACACTGCTGCCCTCGTCTTTTTCTCCTTTCTCCTACATACATCCCTTTCTCTCTCTCCCGCGCGCGATTCATCTCTTTTTACCTTCTTTTTTAACGACACACTTGCGCCTTCTCTCTCTCTCTCTCCGAGACTTTCTTTCTCTCTCTCTCTCTCTCTGGTACCCTTTGAAAAGGCCAAACGGTCGGTGAGCGACTCCCGGCTCATCAATCACCGCTACTAGCTTGCGTTTATTTTAAGTCGCACGCGCGCGCGCGCAGGGCTTTTTAATACACGCGTCATTACCGCGCTACATACGTATATACACGTCGTCGTCGTCGTAGTTGCCGAGAGTCTATGTAGCAGCATATCCACAGTGTGTACACGAGGCCGATATGTGTATAATACGCGAGTCTCGAGGCGAGGAAGACTTGGAAAGTTGCTCCGTATGAGCTTCACTGGGGTATGTGTGCGTGTGTAACAGCGGTGTCGATAAGCGATGTGATACTTCATAAATGGAAGCAGCTGTAACGAGATGCATTATAAACTAGTTTTACATAATGCTGATGCTGGACTGGAGGGATTTGATAAAGGTGTATTTCGAAGAAAAAAATACACTGTAAATGTAAATTCGATCGTTTGATTGACTTTTTGGGCATATAAGAATGCGCACATCGTAAAATGTGCGCATATAGAAATACAGCTATTTTTTTTTGTTCGAGTAACCCTTTATCATTTTTAATGCAATTTCTCATTTTTCCAGATATACAAAATATATTATGTCACAAAATTACATGAATAACCGGATTTTCGACTATTCAAATGTAGAGAATACAGCTAGATCTCCAAAAAAGAATTAAAAAAGCAGAAAACATCAAAATTAGCAGTACCATTGCAAATCTCACAAAATCATGAAACTAATTCGCGGTCACCTCGCCACCGTCATCTCCCAACACATCTACCTCGCGATTCCTCCCAGCCAAAGATTCGCTTCATCTCTGAAAACTCCACACCAAACGCAAACTGGATATACCCTATACGGGTATAGAATGTGCAATGCACAGACGACATCAGAGCGAAAAGAAGATGGTTGGTAGAAGATATAGCCTTACACACATCTCGCGTTCCACGGGCGCCAGTTCGACTTCCGGCGCGCGCAAGCAAAGGACACGTATATAATAGCAGTGCCGCGCCGCTGCAGCGAGATATCCGTCAACGTAACGATCTTGCTGACGCGCAGCTTCCTCCCTCTCTGTCTCTCTCTCTCTTTCACTGGTGCATCGTCGCCGCCGCTGCCATCAGCGACGTAGGGCCAAAGGAGAGTGGACGAGTGACGCCTTACTTCTTTCTAGTCTCTCGCTCTCTCACTCTTTCGTTCTCGCTATATACGCGTCTTTTAGTCGCGGCGCCGAGAGGGAGAGAGAGAGAGAGAGAGATCGTTAGGGCCACGCGTTCTCGGGATCTCGGAAATTTTAATGAATCGCGACCCTAATTATTTATAATTTATAGCTGTATATACGATGGCGCATGAAATTTTCATCGGCGAGAACGAGGGATTTACACTTGCGGGACTTGTAGACTATATGTGCAGCAGGCGCGAAATTTGTCTAACCATGTTGTTAGGGTGATTTTGCAGGAATCGATGCTAATGAACGTACACATCGTTTTCCTGTTTTTTGCTTCATACTGGATTTATCAAACTTTGAATTTTCAGAATATTAGATACGGGTAAGGGTTTTTTTTACATACAGCGATAATGTGCATAATTTCATTTGATTAATTGTATTTATTTAAAGGAATAAATCAATCGTTATAGTGCATATATAGGATAGTACAGTATACCCGAAAATAAAGCCGATATCGGCCAATACTTATGCGAAACGAATACACGTAAATATAATTTATTTACCCGCGCTCGCATCAATAAAAATAGACGACGATGCATCCCAGCGGAGAATCTTTCCTCTAATCAAATGAAAAATATTTATCCGAATCTATTAAAGGTCGCATAAAGCATCGGCGAGCTGCAGCAATAATCCACGAATATTACCCTAAATTACTTTTCAAAATAATCCCCCCAAAAGATACATAAGCGCGATCGGAGCAGCTCGCGCGATAAATATGCGCCTGTTTATCCGCGGATCTATTCACAAAGTCCAGAATTGCGTCAATGAACTATCTGCCTATTCGATTAGAGTCTGTGCTGCTGCACACACTGTGTATTTTCCTCGGCTCGTTTCGTAACACACGAGGCAAACATCATAAATTCAATTTAGCGACTGTATGGATGCGCTATGACGCGCGGGGACCACTTCTCGCATAACACAAACGGCTATTTATTTGTTCAAGTGGATGAAAGCGAAAAGTGCTGAATAAATTGCTCGCGCACAGACTGCAGTGAAGGAAAAACGTCTCGGATGGAGGAATCCGCCTTGATATTATGACAGAAAGAGAGAGAGACACGGGAGAGTTTGAAATTTTAGAGCAGTGAGCCGCGAGTGCAACGCCGGTGAACGGAGTGTGCGATTTCATCTGGATTCGAGATGCTTGTTGCTGAGCACTGGGTTTGAAATGAGCTTGTTATACACGTGCTCTTGTGCTATATATACACTCGCTTTACAGCAGGTTGAAAAATTCTTCAGATAAAGAATTACGATTGCGCTGGTATGCTTGGGAAGAAGATATAGCAGTAGTTGTAGTTGTACAACACTTGTAGTAGTGGAGCAAATGTAAATATATCGTAAGACTTATGAATTTCGCTGACTTTATAACAGAAACTAATAAAGAATCAATTCTAATTCTTCTACTAAATCAACAGAAACCAAACTTACAAATAAACGAAAAAAACATTTTTTCGCAATTCCATTCTTTATAACAGTATATACATCAGAAGCCTCGAATGTAGAAACGATGCCGATATAAACGCAGTATAGTCGCGACGGTGGGACGCGTCAATCGCCAGGCGATCACGTCTCAATCAATGTTCGACCAAAGAGCTGCGCACAGTATCCAACGCAACCTTGTACACACAACGGGTTAAAAGAACGGCGCCTCTCAGCGGGACACGCACACTCATATAGTCTCGCTCAGCCAGCAGCAACACACATTTATACACGTATAACATATATGTGAAGGGTAGAAAAAGGTTGGCTGACGAGTGAACGTGCCGAATGTTAATTACGCATCGAAACGGAGGGAAAAACTACTTGGGCTCTTCTTCTCGTGTCGTGAGAAAGAGAGAGAGAGAGAGAGAGAGAGAGAGAGAGTGAGAGAGGAGCGATTCGAGACGTACAAAGGGAAGGAAGAGAAGGACAAGTGGCAAAAAGACGCGCGCGGGATGCTGATTAACTGGTTTTAATTAGATTCCGATCGGATATAAGCCACCCTCTGAAAAAAAGATGATTTAGGGCATTAGGAGAGAGAGTTTTTCGGACTATCGGTCCGAGGACTGGACACGGGCAATTGGAACAGCCCACGAATAATTTGATTGACACGGACTGTTTGGCTTCGAGGATCTTCTTATTCTTGTTTTGTTTGTTCTGGCGGATTGTAGCTCCCTTGTATACCTGAATGAATTCAATGCTCGCGCTGTATTTATTGGTCACGATGCGAAATGAATGAGAGTATTAACAGTTAGTTTAAAAGACGCGTTGTACTAAATTCGAAACAATTATACTTAGATTTCGGTTTCTATCAAAATATGCAGTAATATAGATAATATATGATAGTTAGATTGGATGCACAGAATTTTAATTAGTTTTTTAATCGCGTCCTGAAAAACCAGCTAATGATCGTACAAAAAGTTCATCGCGAAGGCGTCTACGGTTCCCTGAACTACGTCTACATCTTTATCCGTGTCTCGGTAGCGTTACTGAAATTCGCTAGGGACACCGGAGTTTTGTCGACACGGCTTAAACTCCGGCCACTAACTGCCTAATGTATAACGAGCAACAAAAGAAAACCCTCTCTCTTACTCGCGAGAAGAGGAACGATGCGTACAGGAGAGAAGAGCCAAATGTCAAGTTTGAGAGAGAGAGAGACGCACTGCACATGCGAGGACGGTGCAGAATATCGCGTGTATTACGCGCGCGGACGATCTGTTAAAGCGGCGTTCACAACTGACAGAAGCTCCGGCTCGTTTGTTATGCTCTCCTCTTGCGCGTCGCACTGGTGGTGATTAATTTGCCTTTCCGCGGAGCGCTAGCTATCGCGACGTGCGAGCTCCTACAATACGAGTGAGCCCCGCGCCCCCGTATTAGCTCTTAATTTATTTTAACAAATTGCATTTTCTTCGGGCTTTCCGAGAAATCGACGGATGATTCCTCTCCACGAGCGGGATGAAAAATTGATTTTCAAGGGCTTTCGGAGAGATATTCAAGGGCGAATTCGTTAGCCCCGTTTGAAGGATGGTGTCTGCGCGAGGTTGTCGGAGTGTCCGAGAGCTGGCATGTGTTTTCAACGCGCTAATGGTCTTTATTCCCTATGTATATTTTTGGACTACCTAATAGGTTATTGGACGATGAGATATATGCCTGCGACTATTAATCTTAATGAATCTGCTCGGAATTCCTCATGGGTTATTCATTTTCCATTAATTATTATAATTACTATATTATTAACGATTCATCGAAAATTAGTATTAATATATCATTGTAGAAGATTGATGTTGAAAACCTTTTCTTTTTGTTGGAAAAATACTTTACACGGTAATAAGGTATTTAGTGTAAAAAATTGAGTTTTAATCAATTGAGATAAACGTTTGAGTAATGCAGAATAATTAATATTTTGTTTTAAATCAGATAAGCAATCATTGATGAACAACAATAATCAGAAGAAAAGGTGTCCTTGTGAGTCGCGCTGTGAAGAAGGCCTGAAGAAAGTCCGTTGCAAGTCCCAAAACCGATTGATTCGTCATAGTCCGGACATGATGGTCGGTCTCGGTTACAAGCGAGCGCGCGCGCGCGCGACCACAGCATCGGGTCCGGCACACATTTTTTGCCCGCGATCCAACGACTAGTCGCGGACGTATTCCGAATTTCGTCCCGTCATACTTATCGCTCCTGCCTCTCTCTCTCTCTTCAACTCACTGCGTATACATATATATATATATAGAAGGAAGAGTTCCTTGGTCTTGGAGCTCCGACTTTGGGCGCCGCTTAATTAAATACTGTTTTTTCCACGGCTTGTGTCGCGACGCATTCGTATACATATACATATATATACTGGCGTCGTGCGCACGGTGCCCGCCACGAGGTGTTTATCAATATTATTAGCACGTTCGGCGATTCGCTCGGCGGGTTATTGAGCGACGGACACACTCATGAATAGTAATGAGAGTAAATTATTGGGTTTTTCGGGGTGGAGAGACGCGCGCGCGGGGGGTCATAATATATATATATATATATTATATACGTATGTGTGTGTATGTGCGTCTGGTTATTGCACGCGCGCGAGCGATGTTTGTTCGGAATTTCTGCTGGAAGAAAATGATTGACAGAGAGAGGGAGAGAGAGAGAGAGAGAGAGAGAGAGAGAGAGAGAGAGAAGTTGATGGCCGATGAATGCTTGCAGGCCAGGGTACGAGTTTGTTCGACGATATGAGAAGTTTGTACCGACAGATTTTTTTTTGTTGCGCAATCGCTCGAGCCGGATATTGAAATGGCGCGAGTGCTGGTCAAGGGGACAGATGTTTTTTTATTATTGTTTCATATATAGTAATGCAGTGTGTAACGACTAAAATACTTTGGTGCGTTCTTATGAAGGTATTTAATATTGTCCCGTTGTTCTAAGATTACATATCGAGAAAAAAAATCTTAATTTCACAAAAAAATAAAGTGACACTTTGCAAATAATAATTCTACAGCATTTTACACAGTGTACCTATTTTCAAGTATAAATACAACTGCCACAAACATAATCCTAATTTCCAGAATCTGAAAGTGTCGCAAAATACAGTCCCCCTCCCCCAGTCATAGTTTCAAAATTCTTCAGCAACTTCAGCATGCCCAAGCTTATATAGAACTCGGCGAATTATGCGCGCGCGAAACAAGCCTGGCATGGAATTTTAATCATTTATAAATACGATAAAAGGGGGAGCGTATATACACACACACATATATATATATATGGCTTCACAAGCGCCTGGAGCAACTAATTTTACCAAGTAGTAGTTTCCAATAAATAAAAAAGTTGGCGCTAAGGAGACCCTCTCTCCCTCTCTCTCTCTCTCTCTCTTATTCCAGCTTGCGATAGTTTCAAAAGCCGAGCACGTTGCGTTCCGGGAAAACAAACACACACAGCAGCAGCAGCAGCAGCAGCAGCAGCAGCGAGTCCGCGCGCCGAATATAATTAGTAGCGCGTGTCAACTAACTGCCTACGAGGTAGCTGTAGTCGGCGCGTTTTGTCCCTCTTGTACTTTCGCAGAAAGTTCCCTTTTGGGCGAGCTGCAGTTTGCAGAAAGAGAGCCAAGTGTGCGTGCATAGAGAGCTGCGCCCTTTCATCGTTCGATGAAAATAATTATTTGAAAATTTATGCAGCGCGCGAGAGTCTGCGTCGCCTGGTCTGTACCACTGCGAGACTCGCTTAATGTTATTTTCGAGCGCTTATATTTTCGAGTTCTCGAGGTGGTTGGGTGTAAGGGAGTGTTTGGGCTGCGTGAAGTTTTGGTAAGAGGACGAGATTAATAGAATCATGAAAGAAACAACGCTGCCAATTCATCGGCACTTAACTTCCTCAAACTTAATTATTGGTCCCCAAGTATATGAAGTATATATAATTTGTAAATAAATTGAGTAAATAATTTTTCAAACTTATACTTTTTAAAATGATTCAAGAATTATGCAAGAAAATGTAATTAATAATTTTCAAATTGCAGTTAATATTAAAATTTTAAATATATTCTTTAAATTCTATGCCAGCCTTCTTTATTCACAAATTTTCATTCCGTAATTAATATACAAGTGCTTTTTATGAATCACTTTAAAACTTATTTACTATTTTGAATATATTTTTGACACTTATTATATATTCAAAAATTTTTAACAAAAAAATCAACACACATTATACCCTGCTATGAAAAAGGATTGCAATTTGGAAAATTAAATACAATTTTAATACTCGCCTAAATATGTTAGAAAACTTACAATAAGAGATAAATAAACGCCAGATGATACAGTCTGGTGAGTTCGTCAGAAAGAGGCAGATGGACCTTTTTTCGGCCAATAAGTGTTCAGAAGAGATATATAAAATCTAAAGAAATGAAAGAGACAGTACCGGGACGAAACACTTTTATTCATCTGTTATCGTAGCTCCACAAACATATTTAGTCGAATTTCTTTTCTCTCACGCTGCTTTTGTTCTTTTAATAACGTAAATAACCAAGAAGAAAAGAAAGTGCAGCAGCCGAGGAAAGAGAGAATTAAAAATCCCGGAGATATCAGGACAAAAGTTTTTCAAATCAGCTCGCGATCTAATTTGTCAGAAAAAAGAGTGAGCGAAAGGGTAAGCCGAGCCGCGATGCAGATGCACTTCTCTCTCTCGACAGCCTCATTTTTTTTTCACCTCACTGCGCGTATCTCGGCACACCTGAAGCTCCCGACGAAGTGCATTTACGCGAGTCGACGTGGCGCATATACGTATACCCACACAGACTGCGAAAGAGAGGAAAGGCGATATCTGAGAAGAAGCTGGTGCTCGCGTTATCTCACCGCCAGAGAGTGTAAATTACAGGGGAGAGATGCCCGCGGAAGAAATACTACCGACTGAACACTCTCCAATGTGTGTAGGTGCAGTGCATTCGGAGCTGGACATGTGCGTGCGCATAATTCGTGCAAATGCAATGGCGAACGCGTCCGTGGGAGGACTTTAACAGCTGCTGCTGCTCGGGCCACGTCGGTATATAGAGCTGCTGCTGCTGTTGGCCTCGCGGACACAATTAAATAAGCTCGTGTCGACGGTGCGCAGTGGCAGCAGCTCTAACGAACCCGAAACTCAACTCCGCAACTTGTCTAACATAGACCTCGCATTTCGGTCTTTTATTATACACTTATACCACGCGCACACAATAGCCTTACTTTCCTTACTTTTTCCGTACGTCTTCGCAATTTTTATCACGACGTAAGCGAATAGATTTATAAATTCAAACGGCTTTTATTACAGTTATAGCAGCACTTTTTTTTTAATTTTATTTCATAGATCATTGCTATGAATAATAGTTAATTTACATATTGGCGACCGAAACTTTTTGTTTTGTACATTTTGGCCATTGATATATCTTCAAGATTCGCGGATAGTTTTATTGCATGATTCATTTACGAGATCGCTCAGAGAGTGCCAAACGAGCGGATGACACAAAGGCAGCAGCCGAAACATCGGACGCAATTTTTTGAAGCTCGCATCCCCGCGCGATTCTGAATTATTGGCAATTTTTCAAGCTGGGCTAATTATCGTACGAATCCACGATTACTTAGTAGCTCGTCCACAATCTCTCTCGTGCGTCTATCCTTTCAAAAGCGAGACTCACCAGCAAACACACATACACGCACACACACACACAGAGAGAGAGAGAGAGAGAGAGAGAGAGAGAGAGAGAGAGAGAGAGAGAGAGGGAAGCGGTGCAGCAGTTGCTTTGACAGACGCGGCTGGCGTGAAAACGCTCGCGCCAATTAACTCGCGGTGAATTATGCGCCTCTGTCTCTCTCACTCTGCCGCTCTCTCGCGCTTCTCTCGCTAATTTAGTGGGTGACTTATGTCGTATATACCGCTCGTCGGGTCCAACGAGCGACCAACGTGTCGCGCGATTTTAGCCTCCCCCCCCTGTTCGCGTTTGTATATAATGTGTATACTGTATTGCTCGCTACTCGTCGTCAATTACTGGCTGAGCTCGCGTTATTACACTCTTCATCTTGGCGCAGACGCGCCCTTGGGTGTACATGTGTGTGTGTGTTTATGTAAGCGCAATCATTGTGATTGAGTAAAAGCATCGTTTATGAGGAATTATATACGTTATGTTGAACCTCGGCTATTTCTTTTTATAGAATGGTATGTGCTTTCCCTTTACACTCTATAAAACATTAATGAAAATCAATGTTTTTAAATATCCCATGAAATTTATATATTATTTTATATAAATTTATATAAATTCAAAAGTTTCTGTTTATATATATTTATTAAGCAATGATCCAAACGTCACTGAAAACACTTCAGGGTCCCGAAAACGTTAGTCCGCGTTAAAAAAATTACGCGTACAAGGATTCACAGCAACTCGTTCGCGGAAACGCAAGCTCGACGTCGAACGAAAGCATCTACTGTAGCAAAAAAAAAAAGAAAAAGCGCCGCGAAAGAGACGCGTATTAGTGGAAAAAGGAGTGCGTTGACTGTACGAGAGACAGAGAGAGAGAGAGAGAGAGAGAGATAGAGGGAGGCGTGCGGCAGCAATAACAGCATTCCGCGGCCGTATTTCATTCGGCGTGCGATCCCGCGAACTCGTCCTCAAAGGCACATCAAAAGAAGTGATGAGCCCCGCGTGAATCGCAGCCGGATGTCCGGCTTATAATACGCGCATCCATGTGTGATGCTTGTGTGTGTGTGTGTAAGAGAGAGGACGAATAAGCGCTGCAGACATCGGCACTTTTCGCGCTCGCTGCTCTTCGAGAGACCACTGTTGGCAGTTTTTGCTGTCTCCGCGGCGGACGATTCTTGCCTTTCGGGTTCGAGGACGTTTCAAAGCTCGGGCCGCGAGATGTTTTATAACGTTAATTTGGACTGATGGAGTGGCTCTCGTATGAGCAACGAGTCGAATTATTGGAATAAAGCACACCTGCATCAATTATAAATATGCGAAAGAAAGATTCAACTTATTCAAGTTGAATATGCACTATTAATTTATGTAAATAAATTAAAGACGTAAGTAGCAACGAAATGTCATTAGTTTAGTTGGTTATCTGACATCGATCGCATTAAAAACTCACAATTTGTAAAAGCTTTGAAAAGTGCAGGGTACGTCAAGAAGCATAAATATTAATGTCTCCATACCAGCAACATTTATGCATCCCTTTATATATAGACACGAACAAATAACCGATGTTCACAATAAACTAGATAGCCGTTGATTAATCCGAGTGCACTTATGCACCTCGATATTAATCATGAGCTTTTTTTCTCAATTCTCAACGTTCTCGCTCAGAACTGCACGTCTGCAAATTAATCCACTGTAACGTTATATCGTTCCATTCCTCGAGCGAACATTAACGAACGATAACAGACCTGGAATTTCGGCATATACAACACACACACACCCACAGAGAGATCCGAGAAAGCTCTCTTTGAAGCATCGATGCGAAAACAACGTTAACATCGATACAGCCGAGGGAAAAATCCAACAATAGCCGGCGGTC